>PVJC01032927.1:0-19655 GCA_004026665.1 Murina feae
AGCTGAGCTGAAGGGCTCAGCTTCACTTTCGCTGCTGCCGCAATGGAAAGGGCTGTTTACTCAGGTCCGGGAGTGGCGGCCGCCATGTTGGCTGGGCTAATTTGCATACAGCCGCTCTGATTGGCTGGTGGGCGTGGCTTACCCTGTCTCGGAGAAACGGTTAATTTTAATATTTCGCTTTTATTAGTTTAGATTGTTCAGGCCTGCAAACATTTTTATCATTGATGGAGATTCAGGGCTATCAGTGTCTTGGTCCAGAATAGATGAGGAGACAGGTAGCAAATACCTACTCATTTTCATGGTTAGCTTGCACAATTCTAATGTACTATAAGATTATCAAGTTCACATAATTTTTCATTGGGATTGCATGGCAAAGTCAATTTCAACAGAAATAACAACAATGATTTAAAAGCTACCTTAGTTAGTATGTTTATTTAGATTTTTCTTCTTTTAATATAAAGGAAGATTACTCACGTCTTGAATCACCAGGAGACAACACTGTGATCTAAATTAGAATTTTTAAAAGTTGGTTGAATCTCATTCCAGAGGCCCGAGTTTATATTGATGCACAACATAAATGAATTAGTCTGGCTTGGCAATTGAGTATGCGATAATTATAGTATAATTAGATAATGAAGAGACTGTGTCAGGGTTTTTTAGGCAGAGAAGCTTGAGGATACAAATATTTGAAAACAGAGAATACCAATTAGTTTCCGTGCTGCCCTATTAGTAGGACAGAGAGCTACATTTCGTCAATTCTGCAGTGAAACGAAGGCAGGGGGGAAGCGAGATGCCGCTTAGATCCTGATGCTCCTGTTAAACAAGTCATGGCCATTATGTGCTGGAAACAACAGAGTAATTAAAAATCCGATTTCCTCGCCAGCAAAAGCCACCTCTAAACGATGGTGACACACGTGATATGTAGGACGATGTTGCTGCCTGACTCCATATTCTCTCTATTTGCTCGAAATTAAGATCCCAAATGTGATATTTGTCAGTACTTATGTAAAAACCATCTTAGCATCAATTTAGGTTAATTACCATTATATTTATTTCTTCGCTGTTTAATCTCCACCAGGCCTGGAAGGGTCGATTAAACTGTATTTAAATTTATTCTGCGTCGTAGGTGTCCAGTAAAATGAACATTGTAAGTGGCTGCGCTGTAAGGTTAATTTGTTCTGGAAAATTACCCATATTTCTCTGGAGTATTCATTAGTGGAATAAAACAGGGAACTAATCTAGATGCTGAAGGATTAACTTTATTGCCATACGGATGTCTTTTGATAAATTTCCAATTGGGATTACCTCCCAGGGCCTGAATAAACAAAATAGAATATGACAAATCCCAGCCCCTACGTATATCTTGCAAAAAGGATAGATAAAATTGCCAAGAATCACAGGCCAACCAGAACATTAGGAAGCTACTTGCTGCAGTAATTTATTGAAGAGTTTTTACATTTTAATGATCAGCAAATAACTCTAGAAAATGTTACTAAGACATAAATTAACCCTAAAATTTTAGTATGACACTCAGAATATTTCAACAATGAAAATGCATTTTCATGCACCTTTTGGTCATTGAGACTGAAAATAACATTCAATTTGATAGTTCCCATAAGGAAAAAAAAATGTTACACAGACACACAGACAAAAAGAAAGAAAAGAAAACAATTAAAATTACCTTCATATCTATCCCCTTTTGAAAATAGTCATATAAATGTTGCTATAATTTTCAATTTTCTTTCGTTTTTTGTTGTATTTTCATTACAAAAGACTAAAGTTTTAGAGATGTGTGCAAAGTAAAACATGAAATACCTCAACTCCTCTCTATACTTTTCCTTTTTCACATTAAAATTAATAGTTGTTTTTTAGTTTGCTGTATATTTTTCCACTTCCTGTTCATTTCTTGTCTCTACTCAGTACTATAGATTTATTTTTATTTTTTAACTCAAATGGGATTAAGACATTTTTTCCTGCAATGTAATTTCTTCTTCTTCTTTTATTTTTTAATTTGGAGCAATTTTTTGAGGAGAGGAAGTAACTCAAAGAATACAGCAAATTGCTGAGTAACCACCTTTAGGCAGCTCTTTTGTTAATATGGACAGAGGTAGTGCGTTGACTTCCTAGCCACTGACCAATGGGAAGCCCTTTAATTTTTCTATGCTATGCACACTGTAAAGCAGTGGGCAGACTATAGAATGTAAATATTTAGAAACTACCATGACTGTTGAAGATTCACTAGCATTTCCCCAAATCATTGCAATCCAATTTTAAATGTTTCAGGTTGGTCCACTGTATATATTCACCCTAATTTTCTTAAGTGTTATTTATTACATAATTCTACTTTAATTTTGGATATTTTGTATGTTTTTTTTATAACAAACAATGCTGTGATTAATATCATGGAGCATAAATCTTTTCTCTCAGTTCAGTTCAATTTTTTTAGTATAGATTCCTGTAAGTGAAATTGCATGTTAAAACCATTCACACTTCCAGATCACTTGTAGCCTTTCATTTAAATTGGGGTTAAAGAGAGAAACCTCTTTACTTTAAAGCCTCAGAATGATATTGAGTGATATTGGTTGCTTAATGAAATGAAAGCCTCTTAATTGTTTTGTTTTAAATGTTCAAACTAATAACATTTTCATGATTACTGTTCATTAATGCTCTCTCTCTTGGTTACCAAACTTATCATGTCCATGGAACTTCCCTGGCTCTGTACACTCTGGTAATTACATTTTCTTTAGAAGCTCTATTTATTTAGATTTCCTAGTGCCTGTTCAAGAACTTTGAAGGGAGAGATATCTCAAAAACATTATATGGAAATTAAATCAGCTAACTCTGCTGATAATGTTGTGAACCTTGCTTGGTCTGCCATTACTAATAAGAAAAGCTCAGATTTAAATAATTTTCACCACCACACCACATTTTAAACTGTATCTAATTTGTTTTCCTATTAGTTAAGGTTCAGTGGTATATTGAATTTATAGGAGAGAGAGAGAGTAACTCAAAAATGTGAGGAAATATTTGGAGGGATGCTTGTGTATCTTCTGTCACCGTTATTGATGTTTTGGATAGGTTTTCCTCTCATCTTAAAATATAAGAATAATTTTCCTTTCCCTTCTGTTTTAATAGCATTTTTATATATTTTGTTTATTTTTTAATTTTTATTTATTTATTGATTTAGGTATTACATATGTGTCCTTACCCCCCCCCATACCTTCTACCTTCACTCATGCCCTCACCCCCTGGTGTCTGTATGTGTTTTTTACTGATTTCAGAGAGGAAGATAGAGAGATGGAAATATCAATGATGAGAGAGAATCCTTGACTGGCTGCCTCCTGAACACCCCACACTAGGGACCAAGCCAGGTATGCCGGGACCCGGAATCAATGCTCAACCACTGAGCCCCACTGTTTTGTTAGCATTTTTAAGGGGGATGGAGTAGGTAGTTACAAGATGTGACTTTCACCTAGAGCACCTTCCAGAGTTTTGTTTGATATGTTATGCACTCTTGTGACATAGTAAACTATGCACATTCATGCATTTATATTGCGCTAATTTGTAGAAGTCTTTGTAAAAGATTTTGGCATTATGCAAAATGAACATTAAATGTGTTAGTAGTCACTTGAAATGGTAACTCCACCTTTATAGACTTCCCTTAAGAAAACAAGTACGATTTTGAAAAATAAAATATGTTTTCATTATGACCAACACATTTATAATAGAGACCATGTTAAAATAACATAAATGCCTAACTACACTTAAATACTTTTTAATAATATGTTATGAAGTCTTTTCATATATTTTAAAAAATGTCATAGTAATATGAAAGATACTTATGTTACATGAACTTAAGAAGGCAAAATAGCACAAGTTGTAAGATCACAGCTATAAAAATATTGAATAAGTTTAAGAGAAAAATCAACAACATACAGCAATGTCTTTATGTAGGCATTATTGAAATGGGTGATTTTATTTCTCTTTCTGCTATTTTGTACTTTTATAGTTTTCATTGTTCTTTTATGGAAAAACATACAGTAAATGTTTTTCAACCTTAAGTCGTCCTAAGAGAAAAGCAGGTTAAAAATGTATTGTTAGACATTTTGATAATTTAGTTAGAATCAGGGCTCTGGTGTGAGGTCTGGGTTTGAACCTGGCTTCTCACTTCAAATACTCTAAGACTTTGGTTAATTAGTTAACCTGCTGAATATTAATTTCCTCATCTAAAAATGCCTGCTATAGTAATGTCTAATTTATAGGTTTATTGAAAGGACTAAATTTGATAATGTGTGTAAAGCACAGAACACAATATTAAGTTGCCTTAATACAAAACATAGTAGTAAAATAGTCAATATGTCAATGCTGTTAATAAATAATTGTGATTATGCCTCCAACAGGATGAAAAACAAACTTCCTGAATCCAATTTTAACATATAAAAAATAGATAACTCCTTACATTTTACACTTATTGAAAAGTGAATAAACAGAAGAGCAAATCTTAGAAAATCTAGGTATCCATTTTGTTTGTAAAATAAATAATGGAATAATAATCATTGCAACTATTCCACTAAATTTATCAAAGATATTCATATTCTACTAATGAATTCATCAGTCTAGATCAGGTAACTAACTGCAATTTAGTCTACCATGCAATGCAGCTCCACAAAATAATGCAGTTCTTCCCCATATATTTCCAATCCTGTAGTATTGTTGGGAAAAGTGTGGCTTAAGAATTCCAAGTATGATACACTAGAGAAATTCAAGTTCTCTGACCATTTAAAGTTGTATCTGTATATCTAGTTATTTAAAAAATTATGCTCTAGAAGGAGTCCTTTATTTAATGAGATGATTTCTACATGTATAAACTCTGGCAGGAGTCATTGAAGTTGGTTTATCACTCTCTCATTATTGTGCAAAGAGGAAATCAAGGCAAGAAGAAGTAGAAGTGGTTTATATGGGAAAGGAACTGGTGAACTAGACAGAAATCCAAGAATCCAGACACAGCAACCTAGCTCCATTTTTAAAAAATATATTTTATTGATTTTTTACAGAGAAGGAGGGAGAGGGATAGAGAGTTAGAAACATCGATCAGCTGCCTCCTGCACACTCCCCGCTAGGGATGTGCCCACAACAAAGGTACGTGCCCTTGGCTGGAATCGAACCTGGGATCCTTGAGTCCTCAGGCTGACACTCTATCCACCGAGCCAAACCGGTCAGGACTCCATATTTTTTTTTTTTTTGTATAAGTTGTATAAAGCTATCAAAATGGCTTAAACCCGCAATTTTAAACCATTGGTCCCCATCCTGTGCATTAGGGTGCTCTATGAGCAAGAACTTATTTCTAGGACTTTTAAAGTCATGTCCACAATAAAGTTTTCCTGGAGAGTAAAGTAAAAATTATGTGGTCCACATATGTGTAATATTATTTTTGAGGCAAAATTTACAAATAAAACTGTAAGATATTTGAAGTTTACATCTTGATGATTTGATATACGTAATGAAAAAATTCTTCCCATCTATTTAATTAACATATGTACCACCTCATATATTTATATATATATAATATAAATATATATGTATATATACAATATAAGTATATATGTGTGTATATATATATATGTATATACACATATAAGTAAAATATAATTTTGATGAGAATTTATTTTTCAAATCTTTATAGATGTTATGTTGAATGAAGCATTTATTTATGTAGATTTTGGTAAATGGCTATTTTTCCAATTGAAACAAAGCATAAAATTTATAAAGTATAGGTTGTAAAACTAATTTTTGTAGATAAGAATATATATGTATATAAATTGAGAGTCTACTATTTTAAAATTAGTATATTAAAATAGGCTTTTGTGTTAAGATAGACTTTTTTGATAATGTAGTTTTGATAATGTAATTGGTGATGAAGAAAGGCAAAGAATTGGTATGTGACTGTGAATGATACAACTGGAGGAATGACTATTTCCAATAACCCAGGCTTCAAATTGACTTATATTAATATATATTCCCAGTCTCCCCTCTCTCTTCTAACATATACCAAAATCACACATGTATTCATGCACCAAATTCTCCCACCAATTTCAGGACCTGTCAATGTATTAAACATAAAAGAGAGTTTATAAGAAAATGCATCTGATAAGGGGTTAATATCCAATATTTATAAAGAACTTATAAAACTCAATACCAAAAAATTCAATTAAATAACAGTCAATTCATCTAAACAGACACTTCTCCAAGAAGACACACAGATGGCCACCATAGACACGTGAAAAGATGTTCAATGTCACTAATCATCACAGAAATGCAAATTAAAGCCACAATGAAATATTAAATATTACCTAACACTATCAGAATGTCTATCATTCAAAAATCAATACACAACTAACATTGGCAAGCATGTGAAGAAAAGGGAACCCCCGTGCCCTGTTGATGAGAATGCAGACTGGTGTAGCCATTGTGGAAAGCAGTATGGAGTTGCCTTGAGAAATAAAAATGGAACTGCCTTTTGACCCAGGGATTCCACTTCTGGGAATATATCCAATGAAACCCTAAACACTAATTTGAAAGAATATCTGTACCCCTATGTTCCTAGAAGTATTACTTACAATAGCCAAGATTTTGAAGCAGTCCAAGTGCCTGTCAGTAGATAGATGAGTGGATAAAAAAGCTGTGATACATTTACACAATAGAATATTTACATGACTGTAAAAAAAGAGGAAATTGTACTCTGTGCAATAGCATGGATAGACCTGGAGAGTATTATGTTAAGTGAAATCAGTCAGGTAGAGAAAGTCAAGTACCACAGGATTTCACTCACAAGTGGAATCCAATAGACAAAATGAACTAACAAGAAAAATAGAGACAGACTCATAGATAGCAGGCTGACAGTTGTCAGGGAGAGGGGTTGGGCGGAGGGGTGGGAGGATAGAGCAAGGAAGAAAAAAAAAGAAAATATTGCCTAGCTGCTTTGGCTCAGTGAATAGATCATTGGCCTGCAGACTGAAAGGTCCTGGGTTCATTTCTGGTCAAGGGCACATGCCTGGGTTGGGGCTCAATCCTCAGTAGGGGGTGTGCAGGAGGCAGCCAATCAATGATTCTCTCTCATCATTGATGATTCTATTTCTCTCTCCTTTTCCCTTCCTCTCTGAAATCAATAAAAATATATATTTACAAAAATACTCATGGGCAGGGGCAACAATATGGTGATTGCTTGGGGAAGTGATGTTGGAGGAGGTGGAAGATGGTATACGGGGGATAAATAGTGATGAATGGGGGGATAAAGAGTGATGGACTGGGGGGATAAATAGTGATGAATGGGGATTTGACACAATACTGTATACAGATGATGTGTTGTGGAATTGTGCACCTGAAACTTGTTTAATTTCTTTTTTAACCAATGTCACCCGAATAAATTCAATAAAAAACTAAAAAAAAAAAAGAGAAAATGCTGATAAAAACATACCAAAGTAGTTAGAAAACTTTGAACATCAAAATTTGTTTAAATCAGATTAAAGGGGAATAAAGGAAAAATGTTTGATCTGATATTGTCTATAATCAAAGTTATGAGAAACAGCTATTGAGACAGGGGCCAAAGGAAAAGTTAGTCTCTACCTCCAGAAGACTCACCACCACTCTTGGTGTTTTCTACTTTCTTGCGCACTTCTCATCATGCTGCCTACCGTAGTCTCCTTCCTCTGGGCCACATCGTGATACAGACCATAGTTTCTAAGGAAATTTCCCATGTTTAAGACTATGAAAGCTTTTCTGGCATTGCATAGTCCCTCACAAATCTACTGTACCTCTTAGCCTTCAGTTCATTCTAAATGTATATGTTTTCTAATGTAGTTTTAGCAAATACAGCCAGAGATAGGTCTCTTAGAGGTTGGAGTCAGAGAGACAATGAAGCCAGTTTCTCTCTGGTGGGTAGTTGAAGTTATGAAACTTGGTTGAAGACTGTAGTAACACACCTTTGCTTTTCTGCTGGCAGAATTATTTTAAAATGCAACCACCCAGCTCAGTATTTTGTTTAACTATAAAACTAAGAAAGTCCATCCTTTATTAGTGTCAGTGTTAGACGTCCTCATAGATTTCTAGGTCTTTCAAATTATGAATATAAATTATACTTGGTTGGTTTTTTCTTAAGTTTTATAATTTTAACCTGAATATACTTTGGATATTTTTTTATTAAAACGTGAAGTTCAAGCATGATAATTAGTTTAAGCTTACATGCCTCAAATTCAATTATAATGAGCTTCATTTTTTTTCCTAAGCAGTTCTTCTAAAATTGAGTTACTGACAACCCATTAGGAAATAAAATAATGAGATTTTAAAATAAATGAAAAATGCTCTTAATTGATACACTAATTGATTGTATTGGTACACAATGTAAAACACTTTATTTTTCTTTCAGGGAAACAATTACTTTATCAACCATAATTTGTATCCTTTTATTTAATTATAATTCAGGAGTACAATATTGCTCATTCCTAACTCAGCTGAAATGGTAAAATATTAGGAAGTATATTGAAAAAGCACCATCATCTAGAGACAAACATATTGATGGCTCAGTAAAGATAATTGACTCACCATACTCCTATTCTTCAAAGTACTATTAGTTTTCAGTATGTGTTTTGGTATTTTAGCAAATATTTAGAAAATAATTTTTACATATCTGGTTTTAAGAAGTTAATTTTTCATAAGTAGCATGATTTCTTTTTCTACTTTTTTATGCAAGTGAAGACATGAAATACCAATATACTGTTTATTAAAATCAAAAGCAGATAAGTAAGGAATATGTTACTTTTTAAAATAAACCCACTTATTTCTTAGAGTTAAAACAAAAGGAAACTCTTACTTTTCCAAAGACACTAAATATATAAGAGAAAAGGAAAGTTAGAATCATTTAGGGATAAAGTTGCTCACCAGATAGCGAAGAGTTTGAATGTACAATATTATATTAAGATCGGTAAGTTTTTAGGTAAATTCAACTTTCTGTAGAACTTCAAAATAATATTTTGAGAATTTACTCATGAAATGGTCTGAGGAGCTCCTCAGACAACCATAACTTTTTATAACATAAAAACGTACACTTGAAACCTATATGATCCTATTAACCAATGCCACTCTAATACATTTAATTTAAAAAAAAATAACACCACTCAAACTTTCTGGAAATTGTCTTAAGGACATACCGAAAATAAAGAAAATCTGCTAAATCTCAGTAAGAGCAGTGAGAGTCTGGCATTTGTACCACAATCCACACACTTCTTCCTTCCCTTTCTAGCCCAGCAGAATGGAAACTCCTCTTAGGGTTCGGTATAGCCAATAAGCTAGGGTTCCTCTCTCTCCAGCCCCTGAGATGGAGAGTCACCAGCATTTTTTCATGCTACCCTCCCCTTTCCCCACCCACCTCAGCTTCATTAGGGGAGGCTAAACTTCAGGCAACTGTGCTAAAAAAATCAGGACTTTCCATCAAACAGACTGTCAATCTACAGCAGGAAGGCCAGGGAGGGTTGAGGGTGGCCAGTAAAAGATCAATCAAAGTTCTTTTATGCATGCATATAAGCATAACCAATGGACACAAAACACTGGCAGGTAGGGGAGACCAAGGGAAGGTCAAGGGGGAAAAAAAGGAGGCATATGTACTACTCTTCGTAATATTTTAAGCAATAAAAAAAAATCAGGAGTTTGCTCCTTTTTCTTGTCTCCCCTCATAGTATAGACTAGAGGCTTTACCCCAGAGATAGCAAGCCAAGAACACTGCAGACTTCCCGATTTGCAGTGGAATATTTTTCTATTTAAATATTCATATATCCATTCAGCAAATATTTATTGCACTCCTATGACTCGTGCCTTCTTTCATTCAACACATATTTATTGATCACCTACCATGTGCTAAGTGTGTGGTAGGCATAAAAGAGAATGCAATAAAACAAAACAACAACAACAAAAAGCAAAACAACACAAAACGTAGTCTCTGCTGCTATGGAATTTAAATCATAGTGAGAAAGAGAGACATTGAAGAAGTTTGTTTTTTTTTTGACATTTGCTTGTGTTCGTTTTTTTAAATTACTTTTTTATTGCAATAAGCATTACAAAGATTAATACATATATCTCATTTTTCCCCCTGCCCTTCCCAGCCTCCCATACCCCACAGTGTTTTGTGTCCATTGGTTATGGTTAAATGCATGCATAAAAGTCCTTTGGTTGATCTATTACGCACCCCCCCCCAACCCTCCCTGTCCTTGTTGCTGTAATTTGACAGTCTGTTTGATGCTGCTCTGCCTCTGTATCTATTTTTGTTCACCTGTTTATGATGGTTATTATTCTCCATAGATGAGTGAGGACATGTGGTATTTTTCTTTCATTAACTGGCTTATTTCACTTAGCATTATGTTCTCCAGCTCCATCCATACGCCTGCAAATGCTAAGAACTCCTTCCTTTTTACAGCAGCATAGTATTCCATTGTGTAGATGTACCACTGTTTTCTAATCCATTCATCTGCTGATGGGCATTTAGGCTGTTTCCAAATCTCAGCTATGGTAAATTGTGGTGCTATGAACATAGGGATGCATATGCCCTTTCTGATTGGTGTTTCTAGTTTCTTGGGATATATTCCCAGAAGTGGGATCACTGGGTCAAAAGGGAGATCCATGTTTAATTTTTTGAGGAGACTCCATATGGTTCTCCACAGTGGCTGCACCAGTCTGCATTCCCACCAGCAGTGCACGAGTGTTCCTTTTTCTCCATATCCTCTCCAGCACTTGTCCTTTGTTGATTTATTGATGGTAGCCATTCTTACAGGTGTGAGATGGTACCTCATTATTGTTTTGATTTGCATCTGTCGGATGATTAGTGACTTTGAGCATGTTTTCATATGTCTCTTGGCTTTCTGAATGTCCTCTTTTGAAAAGTGTCTATTTAGGTCCTTTTCCCATTTTTTGACTGGACTGTTTATCTTCTTTTTCTTAATTTGTATGAGTTCTCTATAAATGTTAGAGATTAAACCTTTATCAGTGATAACATTGGCAAATATGTTCTCTCATGTAGTGGGCTTTCTTGTGGTTTTGCTGATGGTTTCTTTTGCTATGCAGAATATTTTATTTTGATAAAGTCCCATTTGTTTATTTTCCCTTTAGTTTCCAATGCCCTAGGAGCTGTTTTGGTGAAGAACCCTCTTCGGCATATGTCTGAGATTTTGTTGCCTTTGTATTCCTCTAGTATTTTTATGGTTTCTCGTCTTACATTTAAGTCCTTTATCCATTTTAAGTTTTTTTTTTGTGTGTGTGTGTATGGTGTAAGTTGGTGGTCTAGTTTCATTTTTTTTTTTTTTTTTGCAAATATCTGTCCAATTTTCCCAGCACCATTTATTGAAGAGACTGTCTTGACTCCATTGTATCTTCTTGCTTCCTTTGTCAAATATTAATTGAGCATAGTGGTTTGGGTCGATTTCTGGGTTTTCTATTCTATTCCATTGATCTATATGTCTGTTCTTGTGCCAGTACCAGGCTGTTTTGAGAACAGTGGCTTTATAATACAGCTTGATGTCTGGTATTGAGATTCCTCCTACTTTATTCTTCTTTCTCAGGATCGCTGCAGCTATTCAGGGTCTTATTTTATTCCATATGAATTTTTGGAGAGTTCATTCTAGGTCTGTAAAATATGCTGTTGGTATTTTAATGGAGAGTCTGTTGAATTTATAGATTGCTCTGGGTAGTATGGACATTTTAATGATATTGATTCTACCAATCCATGAACATGGTATATTCTTCCATCTGTTTAGGTCTTCCTCTATCTCTTTTCTCAATGTCCTGTAGTTTTCTGAGTAGAGATCTTTTACCTCTTTAGTTAGCATTATTCCTAGGTATCTTAGTTTTTTTGGTGTGATGGTAAATGGGATTGTTTTTTTAGTATCTCTTTCTGTAAGTTCCCTATTGGTGAATAAAAATGCCATAGATTTCTTGTCATTAATTTTGTATCCTGTTACATTGCCAAATTCATTTATTAAGTCTAATAATTTTTTGATGGAGTATTTAGAGTTTTTTATGTACAATATCATGTCATCTATGAATAAGGAGAGTTTTACTTCTTCTTTTCCAATTTGGATGCCTTTTATTTCTTCTTCTTGTCTAATCCCAATAGCTGATACTTCCAGTACTATGTCGTACAGGAGTGGTGAGAGTGGGCATCCCTTTCTTGTTCCTGTTCTAAGGGGAAATGGTTTTAGTTTTTGCCCATTGAGTATGGTGTTGGCTGTGGGTGTGTCATATATGGCTTTTATTTATTGAGGTATGGTCCTTCTGTTCCTACCTTGCTGAGAATTTTTATCAAAAATGGGTGCTGGATTTTGTCAAATGTTTTTTCTGCATCAATTCATATGATTAAGTAGTGCTTATCTTTTAACTATGGGCCCAGTGCACAAAAATTTTTGCACTTGGGAGGTCCCTCAGCCCGGCCTGTGTCCTCTCGCTGTCTGGGACACCTCTGGGTATGTCCACCTGCTGCTGTGCCTGGTCAACCTAGGTGAGGGGCTGATGGCTGTTTGCAGGCTGGCCAAGCCCCCCAGTGTGGACCCTCACCCCATTGGGGTGTGGGCAGCCTGGGAGACAGTCTGAGGGCCGTTTTCAGGCTGCCCACAGTTTCTTCAGGTTTTGGGTCCCTACTGGGATGCCTGGGCAGCCTGGGTGAGAAGCTGAGGGGCATTTTCAGGCTTCCCACAGTCTCTTAAGTTTTGGGCCCCTACTTGGGTACCTGGCCAGCCTGGGTGAGGGGCTGATGGCTGTTTTCATGCTGCCCACAGTCCCGTCAGGTTTTGGGCCCCTACTGGGGTACCTGACCAGCCTGGGTGATGGGCTGAGGGCTGTTTTCAGGCTTTCAGGCTGCCTATAGCTCCCATTGACTGAATGTCCCAGCAAGGCTGGCTGGAAGCCAGTTTATGGGGTTTATTTATCTTCTATAATTGATACTTTCCTTTAAGCCAAGGCCTAGGCAGGTAACAAAGCCTCCTGTCTGCTTCAGCTCTGTGGCTTCTATAATTGAAACAATGTTGTATTAGTAGTAGCGTCCAGGCCTACTGTTTGCTTCAGCTCCGAGGCTTCTATAATTACAACAATGTTGCAAATATGTTGCCTGGAGCAGAGAGAGGCCAAGCCAGCTGCCAGACAGTTTACTCCTGCTGCAATGGAAGCTGCCTGTTTAGTCTAGCTCTATGACTGCTGGCCTCCATCTTTGCTGGGTTAATTTGCATAAAGTGGTTCTGAATGGATGGTGGGCATGGCTTAGGCATCTCATAGAAACAGTCAATTTCAATATTACTCTTTTATTAGATTAGATTTGTTTATGTGGTGTATCACGTTTATTGATTTGCGGATATTTTACCATACTTGCATCCCTGGGATGAATCCTACTTGGTCATGGTGTATGATCTTTCTGATGTACTGCTGGATTCGATTTGCCAGGATTTTGTTGAGTATTTTGGCATCTATGTTCATGAGGGATATTGGCCTGTAATTCTCCTTCATTGTGTTGTCTTTGTCTGGTTTTGGTGTCAGAGTAATGCTGGCTTCATAGAAAGAGCTTAGAAGTGTTCCTTCCTCTTGAATTTTTTGGAACAGTCTGAGGAGGATAGGTTTTAGATCTTCCTTGAATGTTCGGTAAAACTCCCCTGTGAAGCCATCTGGCCCCGGGCTTTTCTTTGCTGGGAGCTTTTTGATGACTGCTTCAATTTCTTCCATAGTTATTGGCCTATTGAGACTTTTAGATTCTTCCTGATTGAATTTTTGAATGTTGTATTTTTCTAGGAATATGTCCATTTCCTCAAGGTTGTCCAGTTTGTTGGAATAGAGTTGTTCATAGTATTCTTTTACAATCCTCTGTATTTCTGTAGGGTCTGTTTTTATTTCTCCTTTTTCATTTCTGATTTTGTTTATTAGGGTCCTCTCTCTTTGCTTAGTAGTGAGCCTGGCTAGAGGTTCATCAATCTTGTTTATCCTTTTAAAGAACCAGCTCTTGGTTTTATTGATCTTTTGTATTGTTTTTGTTGTGTGTTTTTTTGTCTCCATGTCATTTACCTCTTCTCTGATCTTTATTATTTCCTTCCTTCTGCTTACACTGGTCTTTGCTCGTTGCTCTCTAACTCTTTGAATTGTAGGGTTAGGTGATTTATTACCATTGTTTCTTGTTTTTTGTTTTTTTTTTTTTTGCAGTAGGCTTGTAGAGCTGTGAACTTCCCTCTCAAGACTGTTTTCCCTGTGTCACATAGATTTTGGATTGTTGTGTTTTCATTGTCGTTTGTTGCCATGATGTTTTTTATTTCTTCTTTGATCTTTCTGGTAACCCAGTCATTTTTTAATAGCATGCTATTTAGTCTCCATGTGTTTGATTTTTTTATATTGATTTTATTGTAGTTGATTTCCAGTTTTATGCCATTGTGATCTGAGAAGATGCTTGATATGATTTCTATCTTCTTGAATTTGAAGAGACTTTACCTGTGACCCAATATATGGTCTATCTTTGAGAACCACCCATGTGCACCTGAGAAGAATGTATATTCTGTGGCTTTGGGGTGAAGTGTTCTGAAGATATCAATTAAGACCATCTGATCTAGTGAGTCATTTAGGATTGATGTTTCTTTGCTGATTTTTTGTTTAGAGGATTTGTCCAATGGTGAGAGTGGGGTATTAAAGTCCCCCAATATAATTGTATTGTTGTCAATCTCTTCCTTGATATCTTCCAGAAGTTTTTTTTTTTTTTAATGTATTTGGGTGCTCCTATATTGGGTGTCTATATGTTTCCAGAGTTATTTCTTCTTGTTGAATTGATCCCTTTAGTATTATGAAGTGGCCTTCTTTATCTCTTTTTATGTCCTTCACTCTGAGGTCTAATTTGTCAAATATAAATATTGCTACCCCAGCTTTCTTTTCATTCCCATTCACCTGTAAAACCTTTTTCCATCCTTCACTGTCAGTCTGTGTGCGTCTTTTTTCTGAGGTGGATTTCCTGTAGACAGCAGATATGTGGGTCATGTTTTCTTATCCACTCAGTTACCCTATGTGTTTTTATTGGGGAATTTAATTCATTTACATTTAAAGTGATTGTTGATAGCTACTTGTTTGTCGCCATTTTTATTCTTTACACGTGTGTTCCTTCTTCGTTTCCTATTTTTTTCTTTTTACAGCAGACCCTTTAACATTTCTTGCATTGCTGGTTTGGTTGTAACAAACTCCCTCAGTCCTTTTTTGTCTGTGAAGCTCCTGATTTCACCCTCAATTTTGATTGATAGCCTTGCTGGGTACAGTATTCTTGGATTTAGAACCTTCCTTTGCATAACTTTGTATATTTCATTCCATTCCCTTCTTGCCTGATGTGTTTCTGTTGAGAAATCAGTCGCTAGTCTAATTGGGAATCCTTTGTAGGTAACTTTTTGTCTCTCTCTGGCTGCTTTTAAGATTCTTTTTTTGTCATTAGTGTTTGCCAATTTAATTATAATGTGCCTTGGCATTGGTCTTTTGGGGTTAATTTTGCTTGGGACTCTGTGAGCTTCTTGGATTTGTCTGAGCTTTTTTCTTCCCTATGTTAGGGAATTTTTCTGTCATTATTTCTTCAAACAAGTTTTCTATTCCTTGCTCAGCTTCCTTTCCTTCTGGCACTCCTATTATGTGTATGTTCTTTCATTTTGTGTTGTCCCAAAGTTATCTTAGGCTCTCCTCCTGCTTTTTAATTCTTTTTTCTAGATGCTGCTCTATTTGGGTATTTTTTTCTACCTTGTCTTCTAGCTCACTGATGTGGTCCTCTGCTTCTTCTAGTTTACTGTTGATGTTTTCTATTGAGTTCTTTATAGCAGTGATGTCATTTTTCATTTTTTCTTGCTTCTTCTTCATTTCCTCTTGGTTCTTACACATATTGCTGAATTTGTCTTCCATCCTTTTCATCCACCGTATGACCATTTCATTGAATTCTTTCTGCGACAAGTTGCTTGCCTCCATTTCATTTACTTCCCTTTCTGTTGATGCCTGTTTTTCTTTCATATGTGAGCTGTTTATTTGTTTCCCCATGATCTCTCTTCTCTGGGTGTCTGGTTATATAGTTCTTTCTCTCCTGTGTTGATTTAAAAGCACAAAATATAACACAACAAGGCACCGTGCACAAGGTACTGAACACAAATGTATTCACGATACTTATAACCCCAATAAAGGTTACCAACATAGAAAGGAGAATTAGAAGATAAAAAAGAAAGAAGAAGAGAAAAAGAAAGGAGAAAAGGGAGTGCCAAAACAAAGTTGGGAAAAGAAAAAAGAAGAAGAAGAAAAAAAAGTAAGAGCGATAAGAAGAGAATGAAGTAGAAGAGGGGAAGAAACTGTATGGGGAGAGAACTCCAATAGAACAGCCACTTATCCCAACAAATGCGAACAACATAAACCTGAAGATGAAAACTACAATTAACAACTAATATCGATCGAGGTGAGGAGAAACAGAATAAAAAAAATAACCAAAAAACAACAATAAAACAAGAAGAAAAAGTGAAACAATCTCACCAACAAGCTTAAAAAAACCCAGTATAATCAACAGTTAAGCAAACAACAGCACAACAACAGAGGGAAAAAGAAAATTTGTATAGTGAGGAAAGTCTCACGCTCCTGTGTATTGGGTTTAACAATCAAAAGCATAGACTTAACGAGAGGAAAAAGGAGCCCCTTCGAGGATGTGTGCAGGCTAGCAAACTCCACCATCCAGTTATGCATGCTACTCTCCCAATGTCTCTTCTCCGTGTCCTAAATCCAAGGCTGCCTTTCTTGCGCCCAGATCAGCTATGGGCTGTTTTCTTAAAGTTCTCTTCTGCCAGCAGCCTGCGGGATCCCTTCCCACACTCAGGTCACACTGGCCCCAGGGCCTTGGACTTTGAGGAGTGCAAACTTCCCCCTCATGAGTCCCTCTCCCCCACTTGGAATACAAACTACGCCTTTATTTAGAGAAATCTGACCATCCAGTGAGGAGTAGCAGGGCTCTTCTGGGTCCATGTATTCTTGGTTTGAGCTCTGGTGTTATTGGGTTCCTGGCTGGTCCCTGGGTGTCCTGTTTGCAGTATCCCTGGATGTATACATTTCTGGTAACAGTCACCCAAGATAGCCCAGTCTCCACAGCAGAGTTGGCAGCTCCTGGAGAGATTTCAGCAGCAGTGGAGGCAGCGCCCGGTTAAGGGAACCCCATCTGTGGGTCTCCAACAGTCCTCTGGAGTATAGCCATCACACACCCACAAATTTACATGCTCGGTAGGTCCACACCCTCTCCGTTCATTCTCTCACTCTCACACTGTCTTTCAGTCTGCCTTCTCTTCGGCAGCCATCTTCTTTCTCCAAGAAGAAGTATTTTACCATAGAACAAAAATAAGAAAGTTTAGTGCTATGGCTGAAAGTTTAGTGCACAAAGTTCTGTTTGTGTTGTTGTTTTATTTTTGTTTATTTTATTTATATTATTTTTTTAAAACCTGGAAGAAGTAGGTAGAAGTGAAGAGAATGCACAAATCAGTGCCCCTTGTTAAACTGATAGAGTGACACAATGACAGGGGACTTGTCGCTAGCCTTCTCTCTGTAAAACTTTAACCCACTTACTCAGATCTAACTCAACAGCAGGTGTGAGATTGGGTATGGTTTGGTCTTAGATTTTTGTCATTTATCATTTGTTGCTGGTCCATTTTGAAGCATGTGTTTTCTTGTCTGCAAGTCATTTGCTATTTGTCAAAAGCATTAGAAACAGTTGATACTAATCATGTGTTGCCTGGTAAATGCCTTTGCATTTATTGAAAGTATAGTTCATTCTGTATGTTTTTATTTTAAGTAGACCTGTGGAGTTATACACTAGGTCAAGATCAGTGTAAAGAATTGATCACCGTAACTAAATTAATTAAAGTAATCAAACTTAATCTTAAGTAGATAAGTAGATTTATATACCAAATATACATTCAATAGGTGTTAATATGATAGCATATATTGTGTTAAAGGCTTAATTTTGGACACAGATTGTATGAGATCACATAAAAACTCAATCATACACAGCTATGGGAAATACTATTTAACCTCTGCATTGCTCACTTTTTTTAGTAGAATGTCATTTACCAGAGCTCCCTAACCTTTTCAAGTCACATAAACATAACAGTAGTTGTGCAGCTGTACCAGGATAGACCTAAAATTGTGTGACCAGCATCTAGCACAGATACCTTTGGGATACATTGAAAATCCACAGAAAAAAATTAGGAACCCTTGTCTCAGAATACAGACTCTGCAGTTCAACAAGGAGTTTGCATGATATTAATAATATAACAGATAGTTATAATTAATTAATATATTCAAAGTGTTTTTGAATAAATGACTTATGACCATGCTTTAAAATGTTTGACTTTGACCTGCCCATTATCATTTCTATGAACATGAAAGTCATACAGAAGAAAATAGATCTTTTGTAAGAATTTGGAGGTCAGGGGGAGGTAGTCTCACAAAATTATTTTAAAAAAGAATCTCTGAGAATAAAACTTTAAAAATAATTTGTACTGAGAGGAAAGCAGGTTAGAATATAGATATGTAAATTATTCCATTAGAATATAGATATGCAAATTACACATTTGCTAATCACTCAGAGACTGGCAAGTTCACAGCCTGGTGAGATTTGCATGCTAATGAAGAATAATGGAAAATGTTCAAATAAACGAGATAATACATAGAAAATATCAACTAATGATAACTACAATGAACATCATATTCTTCAAAAATTGTTTTATGAACTTTGAGAACATTTTCTATTTCCAGTATTTATAATGCTTTGTTAGTTATTTTTTTCTTTGTTTTTAATTTTGATCCTTTTAGTGGTGCATTAGAATTGCTAAAGGAGTTAATTTGACTTTATTTGACAAATAGTTGGAATGAGAAAAATTTTGTTTTTATCTTATATGCAAATTAGTTTTTTGTTTTTGTTTTGAAGTATCTTTTCTGTTCTATTTCACTCTTTTCTTATTTTCTTTTCAGATTAGTTTTAGGTGTTTAAGTCCTGTTTCTTAAATCTGTTTGCTAAGTACAACTATCTTATCTCTTGTATAGCTAATTCAAGATAAGAAACACACCAATTTCCAGAGGTTTTCTCTAGAATAAACCTGAATTGACTCATGAAAATTACATCAAATTTTATATGTAAGTTTTAGCTTATTTAAGAGCGTATAGAAAGATATACAACCAAGTCTTACATTTCTAAACTAATCATATGCAGATATGAAAATGGGATTAATAATGATTGATTCTTTGTCAAAGAACATGCAAGTGCAAGAAGCAAGTCATGCAATGTAGAATTACATTTGCTTTCACCTTCTGGTAGCAAAGAAGACCCAATTTTACATGTTCTCCAATTCCAATCAAATGTCCATATAAAAGAAAAACATAAATCTAAAACTTGATTTCTCTAACAATCTAAACTAATAAAAGCGAAATATTAAAATTAACCGTTTCTCCGAGACAGGGTAAGCCACGCCCACCAGCCAATCAGAGCGGCTGTATGCAAATTAGCCCAGCCAACATGGCGGCCGCCACTCACGGACCTGAGTAAACAGCCCTTTCCATTGCGGCAGGAGGGAAAGTGAAGCTGAGCCCTTCAGCTCAGCTCC
>PVJC01032928.1:0-19689 GCA_004026665.1 Murina feae
GGAACAGTCTCTTAGATTTAAAAATTAAAACCTGGCAATGCTACTCTAACACTGAAAAAACAGGATGATGCAGCAATGGCATGCATGGACTCTGGCTTGCACATTTTGTGGTCAGCCCTAATTTTAACACTTATAACTGTGTGACAAAGCCAATTACTTAACTTCTCTCTGCTTCAGTTTTCCACCCATAAGATGGGGAAAATGGTAGTATTGCCTCAGAAGAATCATGTTATGTACTACTTTTTATAATTAGGGCAAAAAAAATATAGCTGCCCATACAACAGCAAGATGCTTTTCACCTGTATGAAAAGTATGGCCACTGGTGCATGCAGCATGCTGGATTGTGAGAGGGATGTCTGACTGCTGGTTTAGGCCCAACATCCCCCGAGGAGTCCTGGATTGTGAGAGGATGCAGGCCTGGCTGAGTGACCCACTCCCTCTCCCCATGCACAAATTTCGTGCACTGGGCTTCTAGTAGGTATATAGATTCTTTAAATGGGATAATGTGCTGATGAGAAGTGGCATGGGTGTGGGGGAAACTAATGTGAAAAGGAAGTGTAAGATAAATAGGAATTTAGAGCTTGAATGGGCAGTCTTCCTGTGATGTAAGCACCTCCTCTATTTCTGGCCAATTTATACTTTTCTCACCACCTTTTTTTTTTTTAGATCCTCACCTGAGGACATGCTTATTGATTTTAGAGAGAGGGGGAGGGAGAGACAAGAGAAAGAGAGAGTTTGATGTGAGAGAGACTATCTATTGGTTGCCTTCCATGCTCACCCCAACCAGAGATTGAACCAGCAACCCAGATATGTGCCCTTGTTATCAGGTGCATGGTCAGGATTCTCTGCTGCTAGTCAGAGTGGAGTTCTTATGAGAAAAAGAATTTTCTAAGACTCTCATGGGAAAATGAGATATGGTAGAAAGGTTTATTCATGTGAAATTATATCTCTCGGTTTCTAAAGTCCCATGTCCCTTAAACCAGTCCTGGAAAATGTGCAGCTAGGGTTTCAGCAGAGCTTTAAGAAAAGCCAGTGTCCAACATTTTGGTTCCATGATGGAGGTAAGTCCAGCACAGCATCAAGCTCATTTTAGTCCATTATGTGGAGTCCACATGGCTGAGGGCCACGAGGGTGAGTGTACAGCATGAGAGCACACCCCCTACAACAAAAGTCCTAAGAGAGCAAGAGTGCCAAGAAAGTGAACTCTGTTCACTTATGTATCTCAGATTTCATGCCCTTGCAAGTGGCCACACCTATTATGGCCAAGGCCCTGTACCCAGGTGAGACTGACAAACAACCACCTTGCCACATCACCCACACCTTACTGAGCATGCGTCTATTGTCTAGTCCCTTTCCCCCAGCAATCTGGAGGGAACAGATCTGAAGAGTGTTAAACTACAGCATCATAGCAAAGCTGTACAAATGGCATGCCTATATGATCTGACCTTCCATTTGCTCCTTTCCTGGTAATCCTATATAATAAAGAGCTAATAGGCAAATGGTCGTCATGCCCTTATGCCATAACAGCTCAGACATTCAACACTGGGGAGAAAGGAATGGGGAACAACCAGGCACAAATGAGCTCATGAGAGAGAAATGGGGACCAGCCAGGCTGTGGCCCAGGAGAGGGACAAGCTGCATGCCCCGCGGTCCTGGGCACCTGTGTCTTTGCCTGCGCCTGTAGCCCAGTCTGGGAGAGGGACAAGCCACATGCCCCACGGTCCCTGGGGTCCTGGGCACCAGCAGCTGTGTCTGTGCCTGTGGCCCAGACAGGGCCAAGCCACCTGCCCTGCAGTCCCAGGCGCCAGCAGCTGCACCTGCGCCTGCAGCCTGGGAGAGGCACAAGCCACCTTCCCTGTGGTCCTGGGCACCTGTGGCTGCAGCCCGGGCAAGCTGCCTGCCCATGGTCCGCTGTGGCTGAGGCCCGCCCAGGCAAAGCTGGCCTGTGTCCTGGGTGTCTGTGACTGGCTAGAGGGAGGGAAGCCCAGGTCTTAGGTGCCTGTGACCAGCCCAAGGAAGGAATCCTGGGTCCCGGATGCTATACAAGGCAGAGTTGGTTAGGGGCAATCAGGTCATTAAGGGAGCAGTTAGGGGTGATCAGGAAGGCAGGCAGAGGTGCATAGGGGCGATCAGGCAGGCAGGCAGGTGAGTGGTTAGGAGCTAGTGGTCCAGGATTATTCCCTGAGAGGTCCCTGATTGGAGAGGGTGCAGGTTGGGCTGAAGGACCCCTCCCGTGCACGAATTTTGTGCATTGGGTCTCTAGTTAATTAATAACTGAGTTTATTTTAACAGTACTAGTGGCCTGGTGCACGTTTGTGCATATTGAAAGGGAATTAATTAGAAGAAATATTTTTTCTCTATTTATTTATTTATTTATTTATTTATTTTTAAATATATACATTTTTTCCTTTATTGATTAAGATATTACAAATGTGACCTTATCCCCCCCGCAATGTCCTCTCATTCACCCCACTCCTGCTAGAAGAAATATTTTAATATTACTATTTGCCAAGTCCTGTATGCAGGTATCTGGCTCCCTCCTCCCTCTTGTCAGAGTCTGTGATGGTGCCCACAGGGAGGCAGTATCAAAGCCAGTGCCCCACTGGGCTGCAGGACTCCCCAAGTCCCAGAGTCCCACAGCCCCATGGGGCCGGTGTCCCATGGGGCTGGTGAGGGGGATGAGAGTGGTGGCCTGGCTCTAAGAAAACTGCCCTGGGCCTCCCTGGGTTACTTCTGGGTTCCCCCATGAAAAGGGCCAGAGGTGTCGGAGCTGAGTGCAGAGCCAGTGGTGGCAGCGATGGAAGAAGCTGTCGAGGCTGGCTCTTTGCCTATCACTGCAGTGGGACTGAGGCAAACAACAGAACATGCCTTGGTGGGAATACCTCTATCAAATGAGCTGGGTAGGGGCTGTTTTAGAACGTGGCTGCCAGGCTACCTGGGTTCCACATTCTGTTGGGCTCCATTGTCAGGAAGTGAGGTCACTGCTCTTGTCAAGAAATGAAATCACTGCTCTCGTGTGGGGAGAAGCTCAGGGTAGGGGACCAGGTGTCAAGGCTGAGTGCAGAAACCAGGGAAGTTTTCTGTAATGTTCATACCCCAGGTCAAGGCTGGGGGGGTGGACATGGAGTGTGGACAGCTCCCACTACCCCAGGTTTATCCTGACACTGGAGCTGAATCTCATTTACCCTGGGTAGAGGTGGAGTGGGGGTGGTGCCTTTTGTCCTGATGTTTAGCCCATGGGAGGCCTACAACCATGTGGGGGGACTCCCCCAAGTCCCGCCCTGTGGTTCCACCCTGCGGGACTCCTGTGATGCACCTCCTGGTCAACTTTCCTCCAGTGCCCTTGCACATGCAGCATCAAGTCCAGCTCCACCCACTCATCCGTTGTGCATGTAGCCATCTTGTGACAGCATGAGGCATCAGGCATGATGGTGTGAGGACCACCTAAGCTTTTATTAGTAAGACTAGAGGCCTGGTGCACAAAAATTTGTGCACTCGAGGGGGGTCCCTCAGCCCGGTCTATGCCCTCTCGCAGTCTGGGACCCCTCGGGGAATGTCCAGCTGCTGGCTTAGGCCCGCTCCCCGGGGTATTGGGCCTAAACTGGCAGTCAGACATCACTCTGGCAGCCCAGGAGCCCTTGGGGGATGTCCACTTGCCAGCAGGGAGTAGGCCTAAGCTGTAGTTGGACATCATTAGCACTGCTGAGGCAGGAGAAGCTCCCGTCACCACTGCTATACTGACAGGCATCAGCCTGGCTTGTGGCAGAGCAGAGCTTGCCATCTGGAAGCACACTGACCACCAGGGGGCATCTCCTGCATTGAGCATCTGCCCCCTAGTGGTCAGTATGTGTCATAGTGACCAGTCATTCCCAGACATTCTGCTGTTAGGGTCAATTTGCATATTACCCTTTTATCATACAGGACAGAGGCCTGGTGCATGGGTGGGAGCCAGCTGGTTTTCACTGAAGGGTGTCCTGCTGGGGTGCCTGGGCAGCCTGGGTGAGAGGCTGATGGCTGTAAGCAGGCTGGTCACAGTCCCTTCAGGGTGGGAGTCCCCACTGGGGTTCCTGGTCAGCCTGGGTGAGGGGCTGATGGCTGTAAGCAGGCTGGTCACAGTCCCTTCAGGGTGGGAGTCCCCACTGGGGTTCCTGGTCAGCCTGGGTGAGGGGCTGATGGCTGTCTGCAGGCTGGTCAAATCCTCCAAGGGGAGGCCCTCACCCCATGAGAGTGTGGCCAGCCTGGGTGAGGGGCTGAGGGCTGTTTTCAGGCTGGCCACGGCCGCGGGCTGGAAGCAAGTATCTGGGATTTATTTAACTTCTATAATTGAAACTGTTTTGCCTTGGTCCTGCTCAAAGCCGCCAGCTGGAAGTAAGTATCTTGGGTTTATTTACATTCTGTAATTGAAACTTTGTTGCCTTGAGTGGAGCTCAGGGCCGGCAGGGCAGATGGGAATCCTGGCTTCCTCTATCGCTGGGGCAACACAAGCTTCCTGCCTCGCTACAGCTCCCTGGCTGCCACCATCTTTGTGACGGAGTGAGGGTTAATTTGCATATTACTCTTTTGCCTGGGCAGAAGACCCTCAAGTCCTTCTGATTGCTGGCTTCAACAGAGCCCAGGCCTCTGTGATCACTGGCTCTGATCCTGCCCCTTGCCATTGCCAGCTCTGCCCTTGTACCACTGGCAGCCTCTGGCCAAGGCTACAGTCCTGGGCAGGAGACCCCAGGTCCCTGCATTGCCAGCTCTGCCCGTGCCCAGACCCATGATCATCGGCTCTGCCCCTGCCCAGGCCCTTAGATCGTGGGCTCCACCCCTGCGCCACTGCAGCCTCTGGCCAAGACTGAAGGCCTGGGCAGGGCACCCCCAGACCCCTGCTTTGCTGGCTCCACTGGTGCCCAGACCCCTGTGATCACAGGCTCTACCCCTGCCCCTCCAATTGCTGGCTCTGCAAAGCCCAGGCCCCTGTGATCTCTGACCTTGCCCCTGCCCAGGCCTAGGCCTCTGGCTCAGGCCTTATGCCTGGGTAGGGAACCTTCATACCCCCATGATCACCAGCTCTGTCCCTGCTCCCTCTGATCACTGGCTCCGTCCTTACCCATGCCTGAGGCCTCTGGCGAAGGCCTCTGGCCTGGGAAGGGGACCCACAGCCCCCTCTGATCACCTGTTCCACCCCTTAGGCCCCCCCGCCTCCCCCGCCACCTGCCTGGCTAACAGGCCTGACCACTTCAGTGGCGGGGCTGAGCCGGACTGGGCGCCAACATCTTGTGGCTATGAAGGCTACCATCTTGTGGCTATGGAGGCGGCCATATTTGTGACAAAGTGACACCTAATTTGCAAATTACTCTTTTATTAGATAGGATTACCCTGACCAGGAATTGAACCTGCAATTTTTCACCACATAGGATGATGCTCCAACTGAGCCACACCAGTCAAGGTCTCACCACTTTTTTAAAAATTTCATGCTTTTGTTTTTATTGTATTTGATTCAATTATAAAATATCACATCAGACTGCGTGTTAAATATACAAGTGCACAATTTTAGTTTTATTTGAGTTTTCACATTTTACAGAATTTGATTAAAATCACCCAAAAATATTAGTGTGTTTTTTCCTTTTATTTATTTTTTCTTTAATATGGTTTATTTTCATTCTGCATTCCTCTCCATTTTTTTTATTTATTGATTAAGGTATTACATATATGTCCTTATCCCCCCATTGGCCCCCCCCCCACTCTTGCCCTCACTCCCCACCACCCCTGTGTCTATGTCCATTGGTTAGGTTTATATGCATGCATACTAGTCCTTCGGTTGATCTCTCCCCCTTACCCCCACCCTCCCCTACCATCCCTCTGAGGTTTGACAGTCTGATCGATGCTTCTCTGTCTCTGGCTCTGTTTTTGTTCATCAGTTTATGTTGTTCATTATATTTCACAAAAGAGTGAGGTCATGTGATATTTATCTTTTTCTGACTGGCTTATTTCGCTTAGCATAATGCTCTCCAGTTCCAATCATGCTGTTGCAAATGGTAAGAATTCCTTCTTTTTTACCGCAACATGGTATCCCATTGTGTAGATGTACTATAACACTCTTTGTTATTCTGGGTTTTAGAAAGTTCTAGAGGGCGGGGAAAAAAGTATCTGGACATGAGAAGATTCTCTTTTGTCTTTTCCTCTTGTTAGTTAGAACACTAGCCTCTGGAGTTGAACACATCCTAATGGCCTGAATCTGAAGGAATGAAGACAAGGAAATAGCCCTACAATGAGAGTCATGAAACAGGCAGTCACCCTAGCCTATTTGGCTCAGTAGGTAAAGTGGTCCTGGGTTCCATTCTGGCCAAGGGCATGAACCTCAGTTGCAGGCTCCTCCCAGGCCAGCTCCCTGGTCAGGGTTCATGCAGGAGACAACCAATTGATGTGTTTCTCTCACATTGATATTTCTCTCTGTCTTTCCCTCTCTCTTCTACTCTCCCTAAAAATCAATGGAAAACTATCCTAGATTGAGGGTTAAAAAACAAAACAAACAAAAAAACTTGGAAGTTAAGAAATGCTTATGTGAAGGCAAAAATAGTATTTTCTTTCTTCCCTTTCTCCAAAAAAATTCAATGTAATTTAAAAATGTGTTTTAATATTTAATTTTGTAGAGAAAAAGATTATATATGTAAAAACCAAAAAAACTAAAAGCATATACAACCCCACTGCTTTGAGAACTGAGTACTTTCATTATATTGTTCCATACTTTTTCAAAGTCCAAATCAAAAAAGTCTAACCAGGCTATAATTGGAGCATTTCATAATATGCTTTCCCATTTGAGTAAATCTTTACAATCATCTTTGTCACTGTATCCTAGGGCCTTCAGTGACATAGAAATACTGACTACACCTATGCAATCTGGGATACTTGTTACCTACACAAATTACAAATTCTACGACATGATATTCATGTGATAGGTTCCAAAAAAGAGTATATGACGTATTCTGAGGCACTGTCTTTCTCATTCAAATATTTCCAGAATGCTTCTCTGTTTCTCAGCACTTTTGGGCAGGAGTAGGGTGAGGGTGGGGTACCATTCCCACTATTTTATATGGCGATTGTTTAATATTAGTAATCTAGACTAAAAATGGGAATGAAAGCACGGGTAATATGATTGGCAGTATTTTCTTGCTTTTCATTGTTTACTCACCTTGTCTTTGTTGATAATACTTATACCTCAGTTACTGACTGGTTATATAGTTTTATTTCTCATCATATCTATGAAAAGGAAATTCTTTAAGAAGCTACTCCAAATTATATCCTTTTTTTTCTTTAATTCAACATGCCTTCTAATCTGAGATATTTTTAAAAGAGTAATTGGTGTTATTGTGTATAGCCATTGTTCTCTAAGGTGGGTCTCTTTAATTAAAAAATTAAAAGGATGTCTTTTGTCTTCTCAAGGTCAGGACAATGTTACAATATAATTTTCTTGAAGTTTATATTTTAGTGTTCTGAGAGTCAGGCTTCACACTCCTGAGGATTTCTGACAAACCTTTTGATGGAAACTGGGGTTCACAATGATCAAAGTCTCCTAATCTGTTACTTTTTTTGAAAACCTAAACAGTACATTGTTCCTCCCCTGAGGGTATCCCTTAGAGAAATTCTTATATATCTGCACAGAAGACATGCACCCAAATGTTCATTTTAGTATTATTAGATAACAAAAATTATAAGTATCTTAAGTGTTCTGTCAATGGAAGAACAGATAAGTTACATATATTCATATATGGAATGAGCTACAGCTATATCCATCAGCATGAGTGAATCTCAAAAGTGTCAAACAGAAAGTTCCTGAATTATAAATATGGTAGGATACCACTTCTGCAAAGTTTAAAATCATATTAAAAAGTATCCTTTCTGATAAACTAGGATATAACATTTTAATAAATATTCCCAAATCTCAGTGGCTTAAAGCTATGACATGTGCAGCACAGATTATCTGTGACCTCTGTTCATGAGTAACTGGGTCCCAGGCTGATGTAAGCTTCATCTTACCACATGCTTCACTGATCACTTCACAATGGGAAGCGGATAAAGTGACTTGTATGGTAGTCCTTCAAGCTTCTGTGTGGAAGTGACACCTCTCATTTTCACTCACATTTCATGGTCCAAAACAAGTCACAAAGCCACACTAAACATTAAGGTGACTGGGAAGCCAAATTTTATTGTGTGCTTTGAGTGAATAACTAATAACTACCAGACTAATACTTTATAGTGGAGCATAGTGGCCCCTCCTTTGGAAAAACTGCTGTTTAAAACTGCTGTTTGAACTACTCTGTTATTCTTAGTCTCTTATTCTGTAGGTCAACTCTGTTATTTTTAGACTGTAAAATAACTTTGTTTTTAGCTTGAATAATAGAAAATATAAACTTAACTGTCTGACCTTGCAAGCTAGCCATCTAAAGGGGCTGATACACTGCTACTGATAATAATTCCTATATTCTCATGTCAAATGTTTGTTTATCCAAGGTTACAGGTGTCTATATAGATATGTACTCGAGGTTACAAAATTGTCTATATAGATATGACAGGTGTTGGTTAGATATATGTACTCAAGGTTAAGTAAAAATCAGTTACACAAGGACCTAAAAGAATATAAAAAGAATATCTTCTTCCTTTGGGTGTTCAGAATTTGACAGAGGTAATCTGCTCTGAACCTGCATGCAATAAAGATGACTCCTAATTAATTGGCTCATTAGGCATCTTGTCCAGCTTGCTGATTTGTGATACAACAATAGTTCATATGGATATATACAAATATAGTAAAGGCATACAGATCTGAATGGAAATATTGGACAACAAATTCAGATTAGTTATACCACTGTGAAGGGAGGGAAGGAAAGGTATGAGATGGGATGAAGAAGCTGGATAACTGAAATCTACCATTTCATTTCACTCTCTACCCTTTCCTATTCGGCTCTCTGCCTGGGGAGGCTGACCTGTATGAATTGTATCAAAGGGTTCTCTGGCTTCAGGTTGGGTTTAGACAATGGGGAACCCAGAGAGAAAGAAAGAGAAAGAGAAAGAGAAAGAAAGAGAAAGAGAAAGAGAAAGAGAAAGAGAAAGAGAAAGAGAAAGAGAAAGAGAGAAAGAGAAAAGAGAAAGAGAGAAAGAGAAAGAGAACTCGAGTATTCTTCTGGTTTCCTCTCTATAAGGTCACCTCAACTGACTAAATCCCTTGACCAGAGGTCTCTGCTACTCTCAAAGTGGCCAGTTCTGTATGGTTATTATTTGTTGTTTTGAATCTTCAGCCCAGGATATTTTTCCATTGTTTTTTTAGAAAGAGTGGAACAGAGAGGGAAAGACAGAGAGAAATATCCATGTGAGAGAAACACATCTATTGGTTGCCTCCTGCTTTTGCCCTGATCAGGGACCAGGCCTGGGAGGAGCCTGCAGTTGAGGTATGTGCCTTTGATCAGAATCGAAGCCAGGACCCTTCAATCTGCATGCCTACTTTCTATCCACTGAGTCAAACTGGCTAGGGCTCTGACTATTCTTTGGATTCCAGGCCCCTCTCCCTCTCTTATCCATTTTGGCCTAGGAGTGGTAATTAGTTTAGTTGCTACTAATCCCAAGTTTCTGCACTATCCATTGTACTTTTCCTATACCCACATCTTTGTAAATAGTTCCTTTTCCACCAAACTCTCCTGGAATGACCATATACTATGTGTGTCACCATGCTTCTTGCTGGGACCCAGATGGATACATAAAGATAAACAGGGTATTTCATTTATATTTATAATGTCTATATAATATGCTCAGGTGTTGGCACATAGGTGTTCATTATAATAGTCTCTTTACTTTTTATATGTTTAAAATATTTCATAATTAAAGAACTGCAAAAATATGTCAAAACACAATGTGAACATCATAATGCCATCACTCCCCCCCAAAAAACTTTAAAATGCCATTTTAATACATATTATATTAAGTTTCTGCAGCACGGTGACTAAAGTTGGTTTTGGTTCCTTTTTCTTGGTGATTTTTCTCAGTTGCATAAAAAGAACACAATAGTATGAATCCTGTTAGTGCTGACCTTTACAAAACACATAATAATCATAGTAAATGCAACAAAGCTCATTGCTGGTAGGCATCTCCCTGTGGTCCTTTTTCCCACTAGTTGAGTTGTACGCTGACCAAGATCATTTGTATGTGTTCATAAATCTTTTTATGTACTAGTTAGCATAATATAATAATTGTTTAATGAAATGTTATGGGAACCAATGAAACATAACTATAAAATAAAGGTTTTGTAAAAAAAAAAAACCCACAAAAAACAAAAAACAAAAAACCTCAGATAAAAACCTTGGGGGAAAAATGAAGGTGAGCCTCTAAAATAAACCAGTATAAATTAGGTGTGAGCAAGAAAATGAAAAGATTTGGGAAAAAAATATCAAAATTAGAAGATTTCTTTTAGATTTTGGGGGAAGTTTTTAAAAAAATATTTTTAAACATTATTGTTGAAAGTATTACATATGTCTCCTTTTTTCTCCCATTGATCCCTTATAGCCTGGCCCTGGCCCAGCTCCCACCCCAAACCTCCCTCACCTTATTGTCTATGTCCATGGGTTATGCATATATGCATACAATTGAACTGTGACCACATCATTCGCTCAATCACTGAGCCACATTGGCTGGGCTAAATGTTTAGTATAATTTTGAATCTTATTTTAACTGACTTTCAGGATGCTTACCTTACTAATAAAAGCCTAAGTGGTCCTCACACCGTCAGGACTGATGCCCTCACGCAGTCACATGATGGCTACGTGCCCAGCCAGCACACACAGGTGGGCAGGGCTGGGCTTGACGCTGTGTGGGCGAGGGCACTAGAGGGAAGTTGAACAGGAGGTGCATTGCGGGAGTCCCGTGGTGTGTCAGCTGCAGGGCAGGATTTCGAGGAGTTGCCCTATGGGGCTGTGGGACTCCAGGACTCTGGGGAGTCACCCCACAGGGCTGTGGGACTCTGGGACTGGGGGAGTCCTGCAGCCCAGTGGGGTGCTGGCCCCCCAGGCTAACCATCAGGGCAAAGGGCACCACCCCCACTCCACCTCCACCCAGGGGAGATGAGATTCAGCTACAGTGTCAGGATAAACCTGGGGTAGTGGGAGCTACCCCCCAGCCTTGATCTGGGGTATGAACATTACAGAAAACCTCCCTGGTCACTGCCTGGTCCCCTACCCTGAGCTTCTTCCCAAACGAGAGCAGTGATTTCATTTTCTGACAAAAGCAGTGACCTCACTTCCTGACAATGGAGCCCAACAGAATGTGGAACCCAGGTAGCCTGGCAGCCACGTTCTAAAACAGCCCCAGCTCATTTGATAGAGGTATTCCCACCAAGGCATGCTCTGTTTGCCTCAGTCCCACTGTGGTGATAGGCAAAGAGCCAGCCATGACAGTTTCTTCTCCCGCTGCCACCACTGGCTCTGCACTCAGCCCCAATGCCTCTGGCCCTTTTCATGGGGGAACCCAGAGGTAACCCAGGGAGGCCCAGGGTGGTTTTCTTAGGGCCAGGCCACCACTCTCATCCCCCTAACCAGCCCCATGTTCCCTGGGGCGCCGGCCCCATGGGGCTGTGGGACTCTGGGACTTGGGGAAGTCCTGCAGCCCTATGGGGCACTGGCTTTGATACTGCCTTCCTGTGGGCACCATCACAAACTCTGACAGGAGGGAGGAGGGAGCCAGATACCTGCATCCAGGACTTGGCAAATAGTAATATTAAAATATTTTTTCTAATTAATTACCTTTCAATGTGCACAAATTCATGCACTGGGCCATTAGTCCTATATAACAAAGAGCTACGTAATATGCAAATGGTCATCACACCCTCACGTAGTCATGCCCTTACACCATCATGCTGTAACTGCTCAGACACTCAACAGTGGAGAGAGAGGAATGGGGACCAGCCAGACTGTGGTCCAGGAGAGGGACAAGCTGCCTGGTCCTGGGTGCTAGCAGGTGTACCTGCAGCCCAGGATAGGGACAATCGCATGCCCTGTGGTCCTTGGAGCTTGGCTGGGGCTGAGACCCTGGAGAGGGTCAAGCCACCTGTCCTGTAGTCCTGGGCCTGTGCCTGTAGCCCAGGAGAGGGACAATATGCATGCCCCGTGGTCCTGGGCGCCTGTGGCTGCAACTGGCCCAGGCAAATCTGGCCCAGGTCCTGGTGCCTGCTGCTAGCCAGAGGGAGGGAAGCCTGGGTCCCAGGTGCCTGTGACCAGCTGGACGAGAGAATCCTGAGTCCCAGGTGCAGGGCAAGGCAGAGATGGTTAGGGGCGATCAGGCCAGCAGGGGAGCAGTTAGGGGCAATCAGGCTGGCAGGGGAGCTGTTAGGGCCCATTGGGCTGGTAAGGGAGCAGTTAGGGGTGATCAGGCAAGCAGACAGAGGTGGTTAGGAGCAATCAGGCAGGCAAGCAAAGGGGTCAGTGGCGATCAGGCAGTCAGGCAGGCAAGTGGTTAGGAGCCAGTGGTCCTGGATTGCAAGAGGCAGTCAGACATCCCCTGAGGGGTCCCAGGTTGGAGAGGGTGCAGGCCAGGCTGAGGGACACACACCCCCCTGCACAAATTTCATGTACTCGGCCACTAATATTATATAAGAGGTCTTCTATATTAGCATAAAAATACTTGAAAAATACTTGAGAAGGAATATATAACTATTTTAAATACCCTTTTTTCTTAGTAGTATACTATAGGTGATTATTTATTTTAATTACATGTCTTTTTCATTTTCCACATATTCTATAGTAAACATTTATAATTTAAAGGGCTATCTTAAAAATAATGAAAATAATGTGGAAGAGTAAAAGTGGCCTAGATTACAAGGTTATTCTTTATTATTTACCTCAGTAATCTTTCTATTATTGAAACAGGAATTTTGATCTATGGAGAAAACCCACAAAGTATAATGATTCCAGAAGAAAGATACCCAGATAATGAAAAGTCTAGACTAGTGTTGAACAACAGTACGTTTTGCAATAATGATGATGGAAATGGTCTCTTTCAGAGTTTTCCACTACACTAGCTACTAGCCACCTGTGAATATTGAGCACTTAAAATGTTGCTATGATGATTGAATAAGTAAATATTTAATTTTAATTACTTTACATTTAAATAGACACATGTGACTAGTGGTTAATGTAATGGACAGCAAAGGTCTAGACACTATGACATATGGTAACCTCCTGAGCAAAATGAGTATGTTTATTTTGGATGAGAAAGACTTGATAAATTGTTGGATATTTTCAAACATCTCAAGCGTTATCATGTGGTTGTTTAGATACACTTGTGATTCCACAAAGCAGACCTAGAACTAATGAATAAAGAGTTATACAGGAATCAGTTATGGACTTTATATGAAGAACTTTCTAAAAACAAATGTGTCTAAAATTGAAATGGATGACTAGACTAGATGCCCTTCAAGGTCCCTTTCCTATGCTGTGAACCTATAGTTGGATCATCTAAATATTGGGAATAGTATACCATGGAGAAAATTTGTTTCCAGCTAGATAGCCATGTAATACTAAGGTCATTTAGGACACCCAGGCTAGGTGGCCTTGTCTATTTTTCTATTAAATCCTGGGTAAAATGTGTTAATCACTGAGATTAATAGTTCTATTTTCTACTCACTGTTTTTGAGAAAATTCCATTACTAAAGTAATTTGTGGGGAAAAAGAAAACTAAGTTTTCAAGACTTTTTTTTTCTTTAGGCTATCAACATAAACATTCCATGAGTCCTTCACTTCCCAGCTTTTACACCTTTCTAAAATTATGTCTGTAAAAACAATGACAGGTAAACATTGAGAGTGATGCGGTTCCTAGGTTAGATAATGGTTGATGGTAATTACTTCAAGTAAGATTGTAATTTGACTAGATGAAAGCAGTTGCTATAATCCATTTATGTGTTTGCATTTGTGCAATCATATCTTTTGTGTGATATTCAGCTTATGAAAAATTATAAAGTTAAAATAATTACGTATTTTATTTAACAATGCAAAAGCATTGGCAAATTAAATGATTTAACAACAAATATTTAAAGAGCACCCTATGATCCAAGCAATAAGCAGATGCTGTTGATACAGTGGGAGACATGGCATAGTCTTTACAATCATAGAACTTATAGTCAAATGGAGGAGACAGGCAAGTCAACTATTAATTACAGCTTGGAAATCAATGCTGTGATGAGAGGAAGAGCACAGAAGGGGATTGGAAACCCAGAGAAGGGCACCTCACCTAGCCTGTACTTGGGAAGGTTTGGGATGGGGAAAGAATACATTATTGAACACTTTTCTTTATCAATTTGATAGGATTTTTCTCATTTAATCTGTCAATGTGGTATGCTTGTTCTGTATTTATCTGCCTTCAGATGCATCCCTTACTTTTCCTCTGCCCTATAATATAGGGGCCCGGTGCACAAAAATTTGTGCACTCGGGGGTGATCCCTCAGCCCAGCCTGTGCCCTCTCGCAGTCTGGGACCCCTCAGGGGATGTCCACTTGCTGGCGTGCCTGGCCAGCCTGGGTGAGGGGCTGATGGCTGTTTGCAGGCTGGCTAAGCACTGCAGTGGGGACCCTCACCCCATGGAGATGTGGCCAGCCTGGGTGAGGGGCTGAGGGCTGTTTGCAGGTTTCCTACAGTCACTTCAGGGTTCAGGTCCCTACTGGGGTGCCTGGCCAGCCTGGGTGAGGGACTGAGGACCATTTTCAGGCTGTCCACAGCTCCCATTAATCCAACGTCCCAGTGAGGCTGGCTGGAATCAGGTTCTGGGGTTTATTTATCTTCTATAACTGAAACTTAGTTGCCTTGATCCAAGGCCTAGGAAGGCAAGGAAGCCTCCTGTTTGCTTCAGCTCCATGGCTTCTACAATTGAAACATTGTTGCTTTGAGCAGAGGTCCGGCTGGCCTAGGCAGGCAGTTTCCTCCATCGCTGGTGCAATAGAAGCTTCCTGTTTGCTCTAGCCCCGTGGCTACAGGCCACCATCTTGGCTGGGTTAATTTGCATACAGCCACTCTGATTGGCTGGAGGGCGTGGCCTGGCTGGTGGGCGTGGCTTAGGTGTAAAGGAGTGAGGGTCAATTTTCATATTGCTCTTTTATTAGATTAGATATGCTGAATCCTGTAGACCGTAATTCTTAGGATGACCAATATTTTGCTATCATCTGGGTTCTGCCAACAGGTGGACCAACAGATTAGAACCCAAGAAAATGGAGTACACAGTTTTTTTCTTTTCCTCTGCATCAGTTGGTTTCTCCTTCAGTGGCTACATATTTTACATACTACAGCCCCATCAGGTTGATAAATTATGGCTCTAGATCTTGTTGAACCCAGTAATACTATATCCTCTCTTTGTCCTCCCAGCCTACAGATGGGAAGGACTTACTCATGTTGTTAATTATTGAGTTCCCTGACTCTCTCCTGTTCAGTTTCTCCATCACTTGTGTAACCAATTACCTGCATTAAACTGTCTCTCTGTTAAATATTTACAATGGTTTCCTTCCTAGATAATTCCTGACTGTTACATGTGTGGCCAATCACAGTGACAGATTTTCTAACATTAAATTTCATCAAATTGTTAAGATAAACCCAGTTCTGTCACCAGCAGTTAAATATGTTTATATTTTTATTTTTTATAAATATCTTCTATAATTAATTTAAAAATGAAACAAAACAGCCAAAATACTGGCACCTCCTTCAAATTACATTCTATGTCTCTCATCCTCTTCATAGCCTATGCAAAAATAACATTTACACTCAGTAGTTTTTATATATTTTGAAAATTTTCTAATAACAAAATAGGGTGATATACTTAAATTTACTTGTTTGATGCAGCTCAAGTGCTACTCAGAGGGAAATATCTATCCTTAAATAGATGAATTAGAAAACAGGAAATGTTTCAAATATCCAAGCCATTAAAGAAGCTGGGGGAAAATGCATATGTCACCTAAAAAAGTAAAAGGTGTGAAATAATGAATATAAATGTATTAGTAATAAAACAGAAAATACTGGAGCCATGTAACAAAACCTAGTTCTTTGAATCTGCTTACAAGCTACATAAATTGTTTTTTTAAAAATATATTTTATTGATTTTTTACAGAGAGGAAGGAAGAGAGATAGAGAGTTAGAAACATTGATGAGAGAGAAACATCGATCAGCTGCCTCCTGCACACCTCCTACTGGGGTTGTGCCTACAACCAAGGTACATGCCCTTACTGGAATTAAAACCGGGACCCTTCAGTCCACAGGCCGACAGTCTATCCACTGAGCCAAACTGGTTAGGGCAAGCTACATAAGTTTTATAAATATTATCAATTATTTAAAAAGCAGAAATAAACTATAACAGAGAAAACTGTACAAAAAATGCAGAAGAAATTACAGTATTATAAGAGAACACAACAAATATCTTGCCCTCAGGAAAACCAAATGGTGGACAGGAAACAGTTTCTACATATAGAAGTATTTCAATAATAAATTAAAAATGAATGAGAGAATGATCATTCTCCAACCCTAAGGGATTAATAGATAAATATGATGATGATCAATGACTGCCAGCATCAGCACAAAGGAGACAACCAGGAATTATGTACCTCCTAATAGAAGTACAAATCATCACCTATGGAGCAGTCTTGCAAAATAAAAAATAAAATCTGATCAAGTTTCTTCCTCTAACTAGCAAGTAAAAAAAAAAAATACAGGAGACTTAAGAACATATTACAAGACACTGAAGTGTTGCAGTCTGAAAACTCTAGACTATGAAAAACAGGACAGAACACAAGACCGGTATGTGTTTTTTTAACAATAAAAAAGTAACTACAATGATAAAAAGGTGATGTGGGGAGAGCCTGTATATTAAAAATGACTTACAGGACATTATTAAAAATCCCAATGTACAGATCATATTTGGGTACCAATTCAAGAAAATTATGAAAGATAAATCATTATATGATATCAATGACATTTAGAAATTTTAAAATTAATAACTGTATTGTTTAAATTTTACAAAATATTCCTAGTCGTTTTTAATGTATACTGAAATACTTAGAGGGGAAATAATGCTATGTCTTGGATTTTCTTAACATTTATTCCAGCAGCAGAGATGAGTAGGTAAATGAGGGTATAGTTAGAACCAGATTGGCCATGCACTGATGATTGTTGAGACTGAGTATCAGGTAATGACTTCATTAACCATTTTTTCTACTGGTGTGCATATTTTAGAATTTCTGTAATAAAAATTTTATTGTAAATATCATACAATTAAACTTGAAATATCAAGTGACATGGACAACTTTTTAAGAAAAAATAAGTTTGTAAACAGAGAATTCTAAATGAATAATACAAACTGAAACTGTTTTCAAAGCTCAAGTCACACTTAAAACCTTTAGAATAGGGAGATTTGAGGGTCATTTCTACCATATGGTCAGGGAGAACTAAATCACCATCTCATGTAATATCTTCTAATGAATACAAAATAATTCAAATATTTCTCCGAGGCTAGCTCTCCTTGATTCAAAAACCAGATGAGGACTCCCTATGAAAATAACACTTGAACCAGGCTTACTCACATGGCAATAAATGTCTTAGATTGATAGAATATTCAAAATAGCAGTGAATAAAGTGAACAAACTCTGTCTAAAAATGAAAACATGATTAAACATTAAAATATATTTGCAACTTTAATTCCCTACATTAAAATATTAAAGAAGTATATAACATTGCTAGGGAAACCAAAATAAAGTATCACAGAGTGGATGGCTTAAAAAATATAAATTAATTCCCTTAAAATTATGGAGACTAGAAGTAGAGATCAATGTGTTGGTAGGGCTAGTTTCTTCTGGAGCTGTTTCCTTAGCTTGCAGTTGGCTGTCACCTCCCTCTGTCTTCCCATGATTTTTCCTTACTATGTGTGTTCTAACACCCTGTTCTTCTGAGGACTATAGTCATATTAGATTAGGGCCATTCTTATGACCTAATTTTACCTTAATAACCTCTTTAAAGGCCATATACACACATTCAGTCAAATTCTGAGATAATAGGATCAAAGAATTCAACATATGAAGTTTTGGGGTATGCAATTCAACACACACAGGAGAAAAATGAAATAGATTAAATAAATGGGTGTAGAAAAATAAGCATACAAAGAAATTCACTACAAATTCTTGGGGTACATTGTAGAAACCTAATAAGATAAGAAGGGAATTTCCATTTCTTAAATCTATAGAAAACAAAAATTTCCATAAAAGTCAGGGGAAAGACACATAACGAGCATCTCCATTCTTCAAAACTACGCTAAAACACAAAGTCAGAGCTATGGATATCAAAATAAATAAGGGGTATGAATATTGAAAACAAAATGATACGAAATTGTGATAATATGATCAGCTATGTTGAAAATACAAAGGAATAAACATGTGGAATATTGAAATGAACAAAGCACCTAAGAGAGATAGTATAAGTTCACTCTAGCAAAACAAGCCTTGAAACCATAAAAAGCAATAACTAATTAGTGCATGTATTATAAAATATCCCATTCACAACAAAAACAAAATCCAAAAATTTTCTTAAAAGAATCATCACATAAATGTATGAGATCTTTAGAGACGCAACATTTACTGATAGATACAGGTAAAATAAGTCCCAAATAACCAGGTATTTCATATTTATTGATGTAATCCACATCATCTGTAAAGATGTCAATTCTGATTTACACACTCAGTGTCTTACCTGTAGCTTCCAAGATGAGAATGGGGCTTGGGCTGCCATCTTCAGCTCCCAAAACCAAGACTGGGAAACCACAGAAGAAAGAATGAGAAACTAATAAAATCAAAACAAAGTATGATAAACCCTGAAGGAGACTGAGGATTGTGTTGAACTGATACTTCCTGTGGAGTGGGGGCGCTCTGGACCTATGAGAAGTGGGGCAGAGTTTGTAACTTTCAAAAAAGGCACAGGGCAGTACAGGGAGGGGCAAAGATTTTAAACTTGTGCTTCTGCACACTGCAGAAATCCAAAGCTTCCCCTAAGACCACAAAAGCCAGCAGCCCTGGGTAAAGTCAGGACAGTGGGAAAGAAGGGGCTGATTGAGGCAGTATGAGTAATTGCTGTTAATATTCACCTAAAACCACTCTAATGAGAAAGGGTTGTTTTTCTTTAAAAATACTTTATTGTAGCAAAATTAAGCAGTGGCCTAAATTTGAATATTATCGCAATGAATCACCTGTAGAAAGAGTAGGGTTTTTTTTCACGCAACACACACACACAAAGACACACACACACATTTTACATATACACTCGGTAGACGGGTAAAGTGTACAAAATATTTCCAAGTACAAATGAGGGCTATAAAAAAGAAAATCAGTGTACTGGACAATGCAATGTCAGATTAGATCAAAGGACCCAGGACATCCCCAAGTAAAGGTGTTCAGCCTCTTCCACGAAAAAAATAAATTTTTTTTAGAATAAAATGTTTCCAAAGTCTAAGTCTGGCTGGTACAGACACCCTATGGGAAGTTGGGCTTCTTCTCTGTCATGGGTGCTACTATACCCCTCCAGCATCTAGCTAGAACCCAAACCATTCTCTGTAAGAGCTGCACTTGAGAAAACAGTCAGAGCGGGCGGGGCGGGCGGGGGGGATAAATTCCCACACAGTCTTTCATTGAGAAGCCAGGATCCAAGAGGAGGA
>PVJC01032929.1:0-19667 GCA_004026665.1 Murina feae
GGCCTGCCTCCCAAGCTTGCCTACTGCCCATCTTCCTCCAGCCACCAGAAAGCAGGGAAAACCCCGTCTTGTGGTCAGGCCAGCCTTTTCCTGCTCCCTGATCCCTGGAAGGGACCTGGGGAGCCACCAAGCAGGCCCCCAGCACCCAAGAGCTTGCTTTCCAGCTCCCCAGTGCTCCCCAAGGGGTCTGGGGAGCCACCAAACAGGACCTTGGCCCCTGCAGCCTTGCTTTCCTGCTCCCCGGAGCCCTGCGAAGGGCCTGGGCAGTCACCAAGCAGGCCGAGACGCCCCCGCCGCCTCTTTCCCACTCACTGGTACCCTGCTGCCTTGCTTTCCCACTCCCCGGTGCCCTGCAAGGGGCCTGGGAAGCCGCCAAGCAGGCCGCTGACCTCCCGCCACCTCTTACCTGCTCCCCGGTGCCCCTCAAAGGGCCTGGGCAGCCGCCAAGCAGGCCGCCAACCCTGCGCCTCTTTCCCACTCACGGGTCCTGGGTCCTGCGTTGTTCTGCCCTGCAGCCGCTCTGTGCACTCGGGAGGTCCCTCAGCCCCGCCTGTGCCCTCTTACAGTCTGGGACCCCTCTGGGGATGTCCACTTCTGCCGTGCCTGACCAGGCTGGGTGACGGGCTGATGGCTGTCTCCAGGCTGGCCAAGCCCTCCAGGAACGTCCCTCACCCCATTGGATTGTGGCCAGCGTGGGTGACAGGCTGATTGGCGCTTTCAGGCTTTAAGGCTGCCCACAGCTCCCACTGACCCAATGTCCCAGCAAGGCTGGCTGGACGCAGGTTTTGGGGTTTGTTTATCTCCTATAATTGATGTACTGTTCCTTTAAGCTGAGGTGGGCTGAGGTAACGAAACCTCCTCTGCTTCACCTCGCAGCGCAGCGTCTATAATGAGACTTTGTTACTCTTAGTAAGTCAGGCTAGGCCTGCTGTTCCCTTCAGCTCCCGAGGATTCTATGATTGTTACATTATTGAAACATGCTTCGGAGCCTGCCCGCCAAGGGCCGAAAACAGTTTCGCTTTCGCTCTGCTGCAAGGGACGCTGCCTAAACGTTTACTCAGGTCCATGAGTGGCGGCCTCCATGTTGGCTGGGCTAATTTGCATATAGTCACTCTGATTGGCTGGTGGGCGTGGCTTACCCCGTCCCGAAGAAACGGTTAATTTTACTATTTTGCTTTTATTAGTTAAGATATATATGTATATATCTTTAAAAAGAAAGGCAATTATGTGCTACAACATGGATGGACCTTCAGGACAAATGCTAACCAAAATAAACCAGTCATGAAAAAAAATACTATATGATTGTACTTATATGAAATATCTAAAGCAGTCAATATCAGCCCAGCCGGTGTGGCTCAGTGGGTTGAGCGTCAGACCACATGCCAAGAAGTCACCAGTTCAATTCTTGGTCAGAGCACATGCCCAGGTTTTGGACTCCACCCCTGGTAGGGGGATGCAGGAGGCAGCTGAAGGATGTTTCTCTCTCTCTCTCTCTTCCTCTCCCTAAAAACCAATAAAAACGTATTTTTAAATAGTTAATGCTATAAATTGCATTATGTCCCTCCAAAATTCATGTTAAATAAGTAGAGGTAGGGCTCTAACCCAATGTGACTGTATTTGAAGATAAGGCCCTTAACAAAGTACTTAAGTTTAATGTGGTCATAAGAATGAAACCCTAACTTGGTGAGACTGAGATCTCTCTCATTCTCTCAATGAGCAAAGAGAGATTATGTGAGGTCACAGCAACAAGATACTTGTCAGGAAGAGAGGTCTTAGTAGAGACCATCCTGACACAGCTTGATCTTGGACTTCCAGCATCTAGAACTCTGACAAAAAATCTCTGTTAATGTTTAAGCCATCCAGTCTGTGGTATTTTGTTATGGCAGCCCTAGAGATTAATACAGTCAAATTTATAAAAACAAAAAATAAGAGAGATTGGGGAAAGTGGGAAGAGAAGAGTTGTGTTTAATGAGTGTTTCAAATTTGCAAGATAAAAAGGTTCTGGAGATATATTTTACAACAATCCTATCCTATATAATAATAAAGGACTAATAAGCAAATTGACCAAACTATGGAACGACTGGTCACTCTGAAGCACACTGACCACCAGGGGGCAGACACTCAATGCAGGAGCTGCCCCTGGTGGTCACTGTACTCCCATAGGGGGAGTGCAGCTCAGCCAGAAGCCATGAGCCTGGCTTCTGGGGCCCCAATCAACCCTTTGGCCGCCTCAATCGCCCCGCCAGAGCCCCAAGAAGCTGGGCTCATGGCTGATGAAGCAGGAGCCCCTCCAGCCTCTGCAGCAGCACTAAGGATGTGTGACTGACAGCTGAGGCCCACTCCCTGTGGACTCCCGGATTGCGAGAGGGTGTGGGCCAGGCTGAGGGGACCCCCCCCCCGCCCGAGTCCACAAGTTTCATGCATTGGTCCTCTAGGGTGAATATACTTGACATTATCAAACTATAGACTTAAAAAAAATGGTTAAGACGGTAAATTTTATGTTATGTGGATAAAAATGAATACACAGAGTTTCAATTTTTCTGCTGAAATAAATAAAAAGATAAGAAATATAACTTCACAAATAAAAACAACCACTAATACTATTTTATATATATGAAATGCATATGGATGTGGTTTATATTTGTTTTTATTTCATTAGAAAAAGCAATAATGATGACTGTCTTAGGGCAAAAATAACACTTCTGTTTTAGAAGCAATAATTACCTATATATAGCCAACAGAGAGAAACCTAGTTAGTTTATAAACTATAATCTCTAAATTCTACTACAACTAGGGGTGAATATAACATACCTTTAACATTTCCTCCCTCAATATATTTTGCAAGAAAATGCTATTAATAGAAGAGCATAGAATAGGTCTTCCAGGTTCAAATTCTCTGAATTATTAAATTGGATATCTCTTAAAAAAGGTGGGAAGAACAAATAGCACTACTAGGACTTGTGTAACTTATACAATGAAGAGAATTCAATTTAGCTTAAACAAAAACCCAACAACAGTTATTTATACTTAATGATGATTACATTCCCCTAGTTCTTTTCTCTTAAAAATATAAGAACAAAGGACTTGGTACCTATAAAATTTTTCATCATTTAATAAAAGTAAATCTATTCTTCATGTTTCCCTAACAGAAAAAGAGAAAAGTATAACAATAAACATTTATATTATATTTCCCAACAAAGTTAATATGTAAGATTATAGAGATTTTGGCTCATGCCACAGTAAAATTTCTCTTCTTTGCTGGCCTAAATACAATTTCAAGAAAAGGTTGGGCTATGGCACCCAGAGGGATAAGATAGACTCAGCTGGATTTTGGGAGATAATCTAGGTTAGGGTTTCTCCACTTTTGACATCATTAGCATTGGGGGCTGGATAATTCTTTGTTGTAGGGGGTCTCCAATGCATTGTACGATGTTTAAGAGCTTGCCTGGCTCTGCCTACTAGATGCCAGTAGACCTCTCCCCACAAGTTGTAACAACCAAAGATGTTTTCAGACATTGCCAATGTCCCCTGAGGGGAAAATTACCTCCAGACTAGGTAATGAGGACACAGGTAAACTGATGAATTGGCAGATTAAACTGCCAAAGTTAACGTTAAGTCCAAAGCTAAAAAGGTAATTAGTACCTAAATCTGATATGCAAACTAAAGAATGTGAGTTGTAAGATAATTGTGGGTGAGGGAAGGCGAGATTAAAAAATAGATTTCAAAATGTTAAGAGATATGTGTGTCTATTGCTAGAAAGAAAGAACATTCTAAAAATATTACTGCCACTTTTTTGTGTGAGTGCTCAAGGAAGTAAAACCCCAGTTACATTTGCTATCTTCCTCTTTTAGACTGCCATCTGGCAATCCACACTTCCACTAGAAAAAATTCTAGCCAATTGGGCTAAAATAGTTAATGCACCAACCCATGCACCAAAAATATGCCCGGGAATTTACGGCTCCCTCCGTCATGCCCTAAAAGAAAGAAACTATCGTCCTCAGAAAACAAAAGTAAGTAACTCACAGGATGCTTACAAAACTTGGCAAAATTCCCCTCCTACCTTTGGTGGGGGGAACCAAGTCACACAGTAGCTGGAGGAAAAGCACAACAAAAGTATATAAAACAGGTAAACTAAATGTCAACTCACTCCCAAGACATACGGAGTTAAGAAAATAAAGAGTGCACTAACCAAATACAACAGAACACAACCTATAATGGTCATTGTATTTCTGATGTCACAGAGATTTGTTAGGAATGAATAGAATAATGGGACAGGTGTAATGATCCTGTAACATTCCTCAGAAAAAGCAGTGCAAAGATTCTTCATAATAATGAATACAAAGTTCACCACCATAACTGAATCTACTCCCACTTCCTTTTTCTTAATAGCCGAAGCTTTAAAGTACAGCTGCAAATCTACTTCTACCCACCCCTATAATGCAAAAACTGACATCAAAACGAGAAGAAAATGACTTTTCCATATTCAGAGTGAGATTTAACACACCCTTCTGAAAAATCCACATTTCAAATAAATAAAAAAAGATGATTTAAAAAGGTTTTAATAAGCTTGACTAAATAAATCTAAGTATATAAATGTGCACACAGACATACATCAACACTAGTGAATAAAGAATATAATCAATGAACAACTTAAAAATGTACTATGTATTAGAACACATGCACACAGCTCACCAAAGTCCTCAAAGCATTAAGCACACATAAGCCTTCTTCTCTGATCATGCATTAATAAAACATAAGGATAGTCAAGTGAACCTATTTCATTTAGACTGGCAGCAAATGCGCAAAAATGTAAAAGGCAGTTTGAGTGAGGGTACAGGAAAATGGGCATTTATAGAAACTTCAGGTGGGAATATAAATCCATAATATCTTTTTGCAAAAACAATTTCATATTATCTGTCAAAATTTTAAATGTCATACCCTTTGACTCAGCAGTTATACTTTTCAAAATCCTTACTATAAAAATAGTGCACATAATCACAAAACAAATGTACAACACACACAGGAAAGTACTAACTATAGCAGCAAAAAAGTAACAACCCGAATATCCATTGACAGAAAAATGGTTAAATATTTACGTTATATCCATTTCGTAAAATGCTGAGCACTGACACAGACAGAATCTCTAAGACACAGTATTTTTTTTAAGTGTAAAAAATATACATGTGCCATTCAACTTACGTTAAAATACAAGATCACAGCATACTTTTTCCTTCTAGAAAGAGAAAGGAAGGAGAACTTCCATATTTTACTTCATATTTGTCTCTACTGTATGAATATTTTATGAATTATACTGCTTGCATAATTCAAAGTCAAGCAATGATTTTTTTAAATTTTCTTATTTACTTCCCAGAACAGGACTGGGACCTTTCTGTTCCTGGTACAAATTTGATGGAACCCATTTTAGAGTAGAGGACAAGTATAACTTCCAATCTGTTCAAATAAGAAGACTTTCTGTTTCCTCTGCTGGGAATGCTCTTCCCTCACTCCCTAACTTCAAGTTTTCCAATTAAATATCATCTTAATCTGAGGAACTGTCCTTGCTTTTTCAATATAAAATGAAAAACCTTCCCACGCCCATTTCACCACTCCCCAACGACCTCACCTAGCTGTATATTCACTAGGTGTGCCATTTACACCTGTGTCTTAGCATCCTTATCTCTAAACTAGAGGGCTGATGCACGAAGATTCATGCAGGAATGGGCCTTCCTTCCCCTGATTGCCGACATAGCCTTTGCTCGGGCCAGAGCAGCCTTTCCACCTTCGCTCGGGCCCGGAGCCGTCTTTCTGCCTTTCCATGCTGCCCAGAGGCCTGGAGTGGCTGAGGTGGTCCTACCCTGTCCCCTGCATATGCAAATTAACCCACCATCTTTGTTGGGTTAATTTGCATACTCACTCCAGATTGTCTGGTGGGCGTCACAAGAGGTACGGTCAATTTGCATCTTTCTCTTTATTTAGTGTAGAAGATGGAAGTGAAAATAGTACCTACCCACAGAGTGCCGTTAGACTTAAATGAGCGAGAAGCCCTTAGATGAGAGTTGGTCTCATAGTAAGGGCCACATTAATCTTTGATATTTGTGTCTGTTTTGTTTATGATCTGCCTTTCCCCTCTTAGAATGACAACCCAAGGAGGCAAGGACTGTGTTTTATTTGCTCTTGTATCCTGAATGCCTGGAAACTGTTTATCAATACTAGTAAATATTCATAGTTGTTGAGTCTGATTTAGTACTGCAGCCATATGTAGAGACAGCTGAGATTATAAGAAAAAGACTGATTGTTTTCAGTAAAAGCAAGCTTTCTGCACATTAGCATAAATCATCTATAATAACTCAATTTACTTGGAAAGTATAACATTTAGGAGTAGAATTCCAAGAAGCTTCAAGTCTAGAAGTGGTACAGTAGCATTCAATTCATTAATTTCTTAACACCAACATGGCAACAGAAACTAAAACATTGTGTGAAATGAAAAAACAAGAACACAACTTACTTTTCATTCCTACTTTTGATGCATGGCTGGTACAGGACTTTGACAGCATTCCAAGCAGAACTGGAATCTGCCTTTGATATGTCTTCCAACAAGGGAAACTTTTTGACACTTCTGGAACTCACCGAAGATTCAATCACCAAACTGTCTGAGTTTAAAAGCCATAGCTAAAGATAAGGAGAGAAAAGTCCAAGTATAAGGATATCATCACCACCCTACCCCTATCTCGTGTCACCATTCAAATAAACAAACACAAAACAAACCTATAAAAATATCAGAAAAAAATATAAGAGAACCATCTATATAATTTTTAAGGAAAGTAATCTTTCAAAGTATAACCTTGGTAGAGTAATCAACATGATAAAGTTTGAAAAAAAGAAGAAAAAGACAACTAGCTAGAAAGAAGTATTTAATACACATATAACAAAGTTTTTGTCTATAATATATAGCACTCCTAAAAATCCAGCCCAATGGAAATGCAGGCAAAGAATATGAACAGCATTAACAAAAGAAATAAGTGATAAATATATAAAAATCCTATATAATAAAAGAGTAATATGCAAATTGACCCTAATGGCAGAATGACCACTGGACCAGTCACTATAAGGCACAATGACCACACCTCTTGGCACCTTTCTCCCGGCTGGCAGGCTCCAATCGCCTGATGGCCACCAGCTGCAGGGCTGGGGCTAGGGCCGGCGAGTGGGCAGGAATAGCCAACCTCTCAGTCCCTCACCCCAGATGTCAAACACTGATCATTGGATGGCAAATGGTGAACCGGGAAAGGGTGGCGGCAGGGGGTGGAACTAGCTACGGGTAGCTGGGGAAGATGGCCCTGATCGCAGGCCAGGCCTAGGGACCGTACCCACACACGAATTTCATGTGCTGGGCCTCTAGTGTTAATATAACTAGCAATAAGGAAATGCAAAATTTGTGTGCCGCCCTTTTTCATTTAATCTGACTGGCAAATACAAGAAGATTGAAAGCCCCAGTTCAGAAGAGAGCTTTGGATGGATATTCCCAAACACTGCTGATGGAAGAGCGGGGATTTGGATGCATGTGATTCAATCAGGAAATACTCTCAGGAGAAGGGGAGTAAGGTAAACAGGATAAAGCAGAGGCAGGAGCCAGGCAATGATGTGAACTCAGCTGGAGTCTGGCTCAGCCTGATCCCACAGGGACATCACACCTAGAGTTTGTCCCACCTTGAGAAACAGGAGACCCCAGCTTTATTGCAGCTTTATTTACCAAAACCAATAGGTAGAATCAATCTGAATGTCCATCTATGAATGAATAAAGAAAATGTGGCACATACATACAATAGAAGGAAATCTTGTAATATGAGACCACATGGATGATGAACTTCAGGACATTTTGCTAAGTGAAAAAAAAGCCAGACAAGAAGGACAAAAAAAAAAAAAAAAGAAAGAAAGAAATAAAAAAGCATGATCCCATTTATATGAGGAATCTAAAATAGTCTAACTCATAGAAGTAGAGAGTAGAATGAGAGTTGCCAGGAGCTGTGGGAGGGAGAAATGAGGACCTGCTGTAAGTATTGTGCTTATGGTTAATAATACTGTATTGTGCACTTAAAAATCTTTGAAATGTCCCAGCTGGTGTAGCTCAGTTGTTTGAGCATCATCCCATGCACCAGGAGTGGTTGATTGAATTACCAGTCAGGCCACATGCCCGGGTTGTGGGCTCAGTCCCCAGTAGAGGATGTGCAGGAGACAGCTGATGGATGTTTCTCTCTCATCCATGGTTTTCTTCTCTCTCTCTCCTCTCTCCTTTTTCCTCTCTCCTCTCTCTCTCTCCTTCCCCCGCCCCACATCTCTCTGAAATCAATAAAAACATACTTAAAATAAATCTGTGAAGTGGGTAGGTCTTATGTTAAGCTTTCTTACCATGAAACAAACAAAAAAATTCCTGAGTATCAAATAGAAAACAAAACAGAATTCTGTTATACTGACCAAGAAAACTATTAAAACCTGAGTGAAAACTTTGTTTTGTGTTATGAGCTTCTACAGAGCAGGAATCAGGTTGAATTTCTCTCTATATCCCTAGTATCTAGCACATATAAGCATTTGATCATTTGTTACCAAGTTAAGGAAGTTTTATTTGTGAATTAAACTCATATTAAAATTAAGCTGACATTAAAAATTCTTTGTTTTTTTAATCAATTGTTTTCTAGACCTGAGAATTAAGAAAAGAGAATGACAAAACTAAAGAATTACTGAGACCCTGTGTTACTAGAGCGACAAAAAGCTAAGTGACATAATTTCTTACCAAGATGTACGGTTTGCTGTCATGACCTTGAACACTGAATCTAAAAGTGCTTCTGGCAGAGGAGAGTTCCACTAGGCACTGAGCGACAGTGCTCTGTACAAACTGAGACCTGTTTGAACAGAAATCAATGTTCACAATGTGCCTCTCATAATAAATGGCAAGATGAGCCAATACCCACAAGGTACCTGAAAGACAGGGGCACGTGCATGCCAGATTCTTCTATTTGCCACCCCTTCCCTCACAACCTGTGCTAATGTGGATTTAATATATTTTAATGTATTTGCTCTAGTCTTCTTATATCCTATTCTCCAATCCTTAATACATTTTCCACCCCAAACCTAACTGAATAAAAAATAGTGTGTCAGCCCTGGCCGGTTGCTGGATGGTTAGAGTGTCAGCCTGCACACTGAAGGGTCGTCGGTTTGATTCCCAGTCAAGAGTGTGTACTTCTGTTGTGGATTCAGCCCCCTAGTTGGGGCACATTTGGGAGGCAGCCAGTGGATGTGTCTCTGTCACATTGATGTTTCACTGTCTTTCTCTGTCTCCCCCTCCCTCTCTCTGTGAAAAGCAATGGGAGAAATATCCTCAGGAGAGAATTAACGGAACAAAAACAAAGTATGTCAGACAAGTCAATTTTCTACTTGTGCTGCATGTTAAACAGTGAATAACTAAGTTTAAAAAGGCAAGACATGTCCTCCCAAACAGGCAGCATTATCTACAATATTTTCATTTGGATCCCCTAAAGTATCAGATCTTAGGTACCTAAGAAAGGATTTATAGGAGAATAAAGTTTAAGGTTATATTTAGATTGTCAAAATCATTAGACATTAATAATGAACTAAAATAAAGATATATATATATATATATATATATATATATATATATATATATATATATACTATAGTTAACTTTTGTTTGCAAACTAAAACAATTCAAAGAAAAGAAACACTAATGGATTTAGTGGCTAAGTACTATTTTAAAAAAAAACCACCAAAAACATTAGGAAACTGAACCATGTCTCAAATTTTAAGTACATCAAATTGTAATCAAAAATAATTATTCTAAAACCTATTGATGATTAGGTTATAAGACTTTGGATATCTGGCACATAGAAAGCAACACAAATCTGAATTAGATTTATATGAGCACATTTGTCTCATAACATCATGTAAGCAAACCATAAATAAATCCTCAAGCCTTTTATGAGTGTGGTTTGGTCCAACTAACTTTTCCAAATAAAGTATAAATAAAAATGGATTCCCAAGTAATCCATTGTACCTATCTTTTCCTACATTTGAAATTACAGAATAAATATAATTTGCTATTGTACCTTGGTATGATGGAAAAATTTCTCTCAGATGGCTGCATAATCACCTCTGTCATATAAAACTTAATGGTTTCTAGAAAGAAAAAAATAGACAATAAAAAATCTCCCCAATACACTAATATTTTTATTGTGGGCATGTTGGTCCCAAATTATGACATTCAAACTAAATAGTAGATATACAGGTAAAATTAAAATTCAGTAAAAGTTATTAAAAAGTGACTAAGTCGCCCTGACCGGTTTGGCTCAGTGGATAGAACATTGGCCTGCGGACTGAAGGGTCCCAGGTTCGATTCTGGTCAGGGGCACGTACCTTGGTTGCGGGCACATCCCCGGTGGGGGGTGTGCAGGAGGCAGCTGATTGATGTTTCTCTCTCATCGATGTTTCTACCTCTCTATCCCTCTCCCTTTCTCTCTGTGAAAAATCAATAAAATATATATATTTTTAAAAGTGACTAAGTTTAAGAATAAAGCCTTGATGACTACAAGCCCTGATGCTTCAGACAGCGTGGTGTCACTTTAGAAGAGCATGCATGTCCCAAATGCATCTGATGTAGCAAGACCCTGCTCACACATGTGGAAGGTTATAAAAGTTAGTCACACAGCCGTGGCCTATTCTCTAGAAACGAATCACTTGGTTTCTGCATTTCTATAGAGTAGCCACAAACCTAGAAGTTCCTGAAAAAGGCTTTTTAGTCATGGTACCCAAAGTCCTTGCACAGGCGCTGTGAACCTTACATGAGTATTTACCCAAAATTTCCCTGAGTTTATAAAAGTATAATTCCCATCAATGCTGGTTATCTGATTACTTAGTGTACAGAAAAATTTAACCAGTAAACTAAATACCTCATAGAAATAAATGTAAACACAATTAATTTGTATTATTTAAAAGTCCATGAAAAAGATGTACTCTCACTGGTAATGAAGGAAATACAAATTAAAATGAAATTATTTTTGCATCAAATAAATAAAATAATTTTAATGATAAGGTGCAGCACTAATGAACACATGGAGAAAGAGGTACGCATTCACAGACTGTTTTCAGAATTGAAAATTATATATTTCTGAAAAGCCACTTGTCATAGGCCTTAAAAATGTGTATATATTTTGATATCATAAGAATTTATCTCAAATACTCATAGGTATCTACAAAAATCTATACAATGATGCTCATAACACTAGAAAAATATTGAAAACTTAAATGTCTAAAAATTAAGGATGGTTGGGTTAAATAAACAATTATACACTTAGGGAGAATAATTATATTTGTCATTAAAAATAATGTACCAAATAATTTTTGTTTTTATAAGATGAAATTTGTTCCTAATATATTTTCCGAAAATGTTTTCAATTGCCCAATACAGAAAAAGGCCAAAAAAAAAAAAATCAATACTATTTAATAGATTATAATATATCTAGAGCCATAATGATGAATTTATTTTTCTTTGAAGTTCATTTTCACTTTACTATTTTGAAGTCATTTTATTAAATGAAGAACTGAACCTTTTAATTTTATGAAGTGATCCCTTTTACCCTAGCTGCTGTTAAAATAATTTAACTCTATAATTTTAATCCCACAGGTTATTATTAATGCTGTTTTATACAGTTAATATTAATTTAGTGTCACCCACATATTTATCACTTTTTTACCAATTCTTCTTGAATTTAGACCATCTATCTGGGATCACTTTCTTCTATAGGTAAAATTTCTTTTAATAAGAAACCAAACCACTAGTGGTGAAATATCTGTTTTTATTTTTCAGAAAATATATTTATCTTTGTCTTGATTCTTTCATATCAGGACATTTGCACCTGACATGAAATCTTAGATTAACTGTTTTTGAACTATGGTCATATTGACACTATCATTCTATTCTCTTCAAATGTTCATTACTACTGCTCCTTTGAAGGTGATCTGTCTTTTCTCTTTGGTTGTTTTTAAGATTGTCTCTTTGCTTTTCATTTTTCTCTAGTGTCACTATCTAGTTATGAATTTGTTTTAATTTATTTTTCTTGGGCCTCATATCATTAGAATTCACTGGACTTTTTGAATCTGCAGATTTTTGTTCTCCATGTTTTATAAAATTGTCTGCAATTATCTCTTTACATATTGTCTATGTTCCATTCTACTTCTTTTTTTTCTAGAAGTTTGGTTAAACATGCATTAGACCTTCTCAGAGTATGATTTATGTCCCTTACTCTCTCCTATATACCTTCTTATCTCTGTGTCAGATTACAGATTTTTTTTTTTGCTTATGTATCTTATGTTCATTAATGCTTTCTCCAAATTGTATCTACTCTGCTATTAAACCACTCACTGAATTTTACATTTAAATTATATTATTATTACTTATAAATTTGTTTATTGATTTTAGAGAGAGGTAGGGGAAAGGGGAGAAAGAGAAATGCTGATGTGAAAGAGAAACATCAATCGGTTACCTCTTATATGCACCCTGAGCAGTGACTGAATCCACAACCTGTGCCCTGACTGGGGATGGAACTGGTGACCTTTTGGTGCACTGGACAATGCTCAACCAAGCCACACCAACGATGACTCAATTATAACATATATATATATATATATATATATATATATATATATATATATATATATATATATAAAATTCTATTGTGAATCTTTTCCAAATGTAGTTTCATTTTCCTTTTGAGATCATCAAGTCTGCCTTTTATAAAGTTAAATAAAGTCAGCATGGTTGTTTTATAGTTTACATTTGAAAATTTCAATAACAGAAGTCTGTTTCTATTGTTTGCTGTTTTTGTTGTTATTGATGAAACAAATAATAATTTACTTTGTTTGCTTATTTATGTTTGGTTATATGAACACTGCACTTGACAGATTTTGTGAGAATAGTAAGTTTTACAGTGAGGATACCTTCCTCCATAAGTGATTTGATTTTGCCAGGCACACAGTGTTATGTCTGTACAAAGAAGAATAACCAAATTCAAGACCTGAAATATCGTAAAGTCCCAAAAGATTGATACTTGTCAGTAATCCATAGAGCTGACCTGCTTTTGATTCTCCTTCTTTATTAAGATATGACTCTTCAGCATCTCATATTTTTGTATAGGCACTTACTAGGTTCCCATCTTGTAGTCTTCGATTTCTATCCTTACTTCCCAAAGCAACCAAAATAAAAGTTCTAATTTTAGAGAACTGGCAAATTGCAGGGGAAAGGTGGCTTCAATTTTGTGCTGAACTTTTTTGAGGTTGCTTTTGTGGTAATTTCCACAAAATTTCCATTTATCTTGCTCCTCATTCCTTCCTATGGATTCCAATTATCACTGGTATCTTTTACTTTAGCCTAAATAACTTTCCTGAGAGTATTTTATAGAGAAGATCTGCTAGTAATACATTATTTCCATCTATTTATATAAAAATGTCCTCATTGGGCCTTCATTTTCCAAAGATAGTTTTGCTGGGTATAGAATTGTTAGTTGACAAGTGTTGGGCATGGCCAGAGTGTTTTGGACAGGTTCAAGCCTTTGACTACTGAGGGGGCACAGTCCTCTCATTGCCACATGCAAGTCCCAGCTTGGATGGCAGAGCCTTTCCAGCACAATTATAGCCAACAGCTATAGTTGTGAGCTTGAGCTTGTGGTCCGAATATGTGGCTCCACATGCCTGAGTGATAGAGTTCAAGTGCACGTAGTGGAGTGGGATTGAAATTAATGAGAATGTTGTAAACAATGTGATCATGCCCTTACTTTGTCTCGTGGCATCTGCTATAAAGACATGGCTTGTAGACATGGTCACTCTCTCTTTCCATCAGAGGAGCAGCGTCCCACCAAGACCCAGCTTTCATTCTCATGTCTGTCTTCTTAATCCTTTTATCACCCCCACTCGGGATCACCCTTGGCTGTGCTGGCAGGGTATAGACAGGTGTTCCCCCTCCCTAGAATTTTGAATATCTCATTTTAGTGTCTTCTGACTTATTTCAATAAGTCAGTCTCAATTATATCCTGAAATTCCTATATGTGATATTTTGTTTTGCTTTTGCTGCTTTGAATATTCTCTTTGTATCCTAAGCTTTTTCTTAATATATATATTTTTATTTCAGAGAAGGAGAGATAGAAATATCAGTGATGAAAGAGAATCATCAATTGGCTGCCTCCTGCATGCCCCACAATGGGGACCAAACCCAGAACCCAGGCATGTGCCCTGATCATGAATTGAACTGTGACCTCCTGGTTCATAGGTCAATGCTCAAACACTGAGCCACACTGGCAGGGCTTCTCACTTTTAGGTTTTATCAGTTTGATTATAATGTGCCTGGGTGAAGTGTTCTTTTTTGTTTATTCTATTTGAGATTCATTATAGTACTTAGATCTGAAAGTTAATATTTTTCAGCAAACTTGCCAATATTTTATCCATTTTTTTCTATAATTTTTTTCCTGACCTTTGTTTTTCTCCTCACCTTCTGAGATTCCAATTACACATTTATTGAAAAACTTAAGATTGTACCACGAATCATTATGTTTTAGACTTTTTTCTTTCTGTTCTTTGAGTTAATTTCTATTAATCTACTTCAGTGATTTTTTTTTCTTCTGTCATCTCAAATATGTGGCTTAGCTTATCCAGTGATTTTTACAGTTACTGTAATTGTCAGCTCTGCAATTATCAACTGGTTCTTTCAAGTTTCCATTTTGTTGAGATTTGCCATTAGTTCACTCAAGAGGCTTTTTAAAATTCTTTGCCATATTTATAATAGCTGCTCAATACCTTTGTCTGCTGAATCTAATATTTGTGCTTACTCTGCACCTGTTTATTATATTCCATTTTTTTCCTTAAGTATGAATCACTCTGTTCTATTTCTTTGCCTACAATTTCTAGATGGACGTAAGACATTATATGGAATACATTGTAGTAATTCTGGATTGTCTTTTGTTCTCTTAGGGGTTACTGGTTTATAGATATAGCCTGGATTCAAACTGTGAAATATGTCTTCCCACAGTGTGTAGCCTCTTATGACTCTGCTCAGTTTTATTTTTGCAGCCGGTTCACTAGAGAGTATTTACTGTACTTGTATAGTGTAGCTGTCAGCAAAGTTGGGAAGACGTTCTGCTCAAACACCTCAAGTCATTAAGGCTCCCACCTTCTGCTGCTCAAGTCGTGTGTGGATTGAAGAATGTAACCCAAGGTACAGCAAACGCGCAGGTCTCCCCAAGCTTTCAGTTCTTACTGAACTCTCTGCATCTGCACGCAGGTAGAGTTTAGCAGTCAGCCAGAGTTGTGTGAAGAAGGTAACAAACATCTCAGCCCTCCTATGGCCCTGATGCTCCCAATTTTTTTCCTCTTTAATTTCCAGTTTCTCCCTCAACCGAAATTACCATCTGTAAACAATGAAGCTAAGTGCTTCCTGCCCAGGTTGAGGCAGCGAGCATGGCAATGCCCCCGAGAGACAAGGGTACGAGTTTGCCATTCTAAGCAAAAGCAATAGCAGTTTCTCATAACTAGATCATTCTTTAAATCATTGCTTCATTCTGGTCTTCCAACGACTGTTCTTAACAATTTTTTGAACTTGTACAGTCTTGTATTTGTTTTTTACAGTATGAACTATTCTTTATACACTGTTTTTGAAAGTGGAGTCCTAGTAATTTACTTTCAGAGTAGATGTGAATCTATTTCTCTTACATCACTTCACACACCCTCAACATATAGTGACCCCGAAATATGCTTATATATTACATCATAAAGATATTTGGTTAAGTCAAGACTCAGTGTTTACACTATGGCGATCATAATGATACAATGATACTGCTTCATTCCTTGTTCAGTCTTCTGTTTTCCTGCAGTGCACAATTGCTTTCTTTTTTATGTGTTTAATTTTCCAAGCACCTTTAGCTAATTCTTCCCATGTGATGAAGTGATTTGTCTCACGATTATTTGTTTCATGTGATCAAACAACTAAAAAAATTTATGTTTCACTTTACAACTAAAAACGCCTTTATTGCAATCTTCTCTCCTCCTGATTCACCCTGGTCTGTTATCCTCTAGGCCCACTGCACATCCCTCATCCCGAGACGTCTTTATCTTGCCCTCTTGTGTTAGATAATCTGTTTCCTAAACCTCATGTCCTCTCTCTTCAGACTGAATCCCTAGTTTTGATGATAAATATCCTATGCTAGATTCCTAAGGAAAATAAACCTTTGCTATCTATATTTTAAAATCATGTTATTTCCAGAAATGCATTTGTTATCTTCATACTTGATTTATGGTTTGTCTGTGTATAGTATTCTGGGTTAAAAATCTTTTTTCTTCTAAATGATCAAGGTATTGCTTCATTGACTTTTAGCTTTCAACATTGCTGTGAAGTTCTAATTTCTAATCCTTTTTCTCTCTCTGGAAACTTCATCCTTGGTGTTCAGAAATTACTCAACGGTGTGGCTTGGAGTAGCTTCCCTGCTATTCCTCCATTAATTACACTTGACACTTAGTGGGCCCTTTCTATTGACAAACTTAAGCCCTTGCTCTGGAAAATAGCCTTGTAATAAATTTTTTAGTATTTTTTATCCTTTGATAATTCTCAACACCTACTGTCTCTATTCTCTTTTTCTAGAATTCCCATTATCTAGATGTTAGATGTCCTAAAAGGTTCAGTGCATTCGTTCATTCAGCAAATATTACTAGATACCTATCGTGTGCCACATGTTCTAAGTGCTGGGATTACATGATAAATGAGATAGACAATAACCTTATCCTCCAGAAACTTACGTGATGATTTTTTTAATACTTCTTTACCCAATTTTCAGTCTCTGTCAATTATTTCTGATTTCTAAGTTAGCGCCTTAATTTTATTGTCCAGTCCTTTGATTAGTCATTACACCTTTAATTCTATATTCCCAAAATTATGGAGGCAGTATTATTTCATTCTCCAAGGACATTTATTATGCTTTTAAAAAGATTTTTTTCTATTTTATACATAATTTGTTTCTTCTTAGTGCCTTTGCTATGCTAATTTGATTATTTATTTGCTTTGGTCTCTTTCATGTTGGAAGCTCCCTCAAATATTTGTTGATTGTCAGTAATCCATTCATATTTAAGGGTAAGGTAATAAAATGCTCAGGGAAAGCTTTTGGGTGTAGGCATAAGGCTTGTTGATTGTAGGACAGTTGAGTACAAGCTCAATTTTGCTCAATGGTCCCTAAGAATCGGTGTCTCCAAATCTTTTCCATGATTGGTACTCTTCCATTACTTCAAGAACGGGTTCTGCAATCTCCTAGCTTGAAAGTATAAGCAAGCTGCAAGGGGAGGAGGAGAAACAGGAGCTCCCTACATCAGCTTTGATTTAATCATCCTGCTTCTAGCTCTTTGTCTCAGACTGCCTTCTCTGTTCCTGCTGCCCCCAAATTGTAACCAGTTCTGGGGTTCTACAAGGAATACTGGCTCACTTCTCACCCAAATAACCTTCTGCAGACACACAGGCTGTGGCTCTGCCCACATTGCCAGGTTTGTTCCTAAGGGTGTCTCTCAGCTTTAAAGCTTTGAAAAAAGTTTGCCTACATCTCTTGTTTACATCGCTGCTATGTCTTCTCTATTTCTCTTTGTTGCTGCACGTGTATATCTTTTTAATTATTCAACATTCATTTTGACTGAACTTCAGGGAGGAGTGAAAAGCATTTAAAAAAATTAATTGACTTTAACTTAAATTTTCTAAGTTGTTGCCTAAGGGGCTTGCTTGCTTTCATTCTCCAAAAATAACAGTGAAGAGGGCTGCATCCCCTACTGCTGCTCATTCTTCCTTTTCTGTTCACTCCAAGGAAGTAACTACTTACAAGATTCTGATTATATTAAAAACAATTACTCATCTCCCACAAAGCTAACACAGCATGTTGTAGCTGTAGATATTTTTAAACTATATCTTTAAATAGTATGCATTTTAATTACTGGGATTTTCCTTATTATATTTCAAAGCAGTATAACATAGACTTTATGTAAAATATAATTAACATTATTGGGAAGAACAAGGAGCAAAATACAATACTCAAAATGTATTTTCTTCCATTTCAACAGGTTCTCTCCTACCCCCTAGCCCCAAAATACAACCCTGAGGCAGAGGGCAGCCAAGACAAGCAACTTTTCCATCATCTCTGGCAACCAACTCTTCTGATTGAGGAATTATGTTAAGAAAAAATCTCCAATCTTCTTTAAGACAGACTCTACTACAAAGTTTATATAATTGCTTTATATCTACAAAGAGAATATGAATACTACAAATGACCCTACTTCTTAATGCTTAAAATTCAATACCATGTAGTTATATAGGTCAAAACACACAAAGTTCTTAGCCTATTGGACGTTAGTTGATTTCTATTTTTAAAAGTATAAATTCTAACATAAATAAATAAATAAAAGTATAAATTCTATCACATATATTAGTCATTTCTCTTTCATATATATTTCCTATAAAACCTCCTTCCATTGGCTTTTTAACAAAAAGGCAATCATTTTGGCTTTTTCTTACCTGATGACACGGTCTCTCCCAACATTACCTTGCAACGCTTACAAATTACTTTGGTATTTGCCTTTGGTTTCTGTAGAACAGAAAAATGTCATTTAAATGTCACTCTCCTTTTCTTAAAGAGAACATATAATTTTAACATAGTCTCTAGAGTATACATTGAACTTTACATTTTATTTTGCCCTCTCCTAAATACTGGGAATACATTTAGTTTGTATGCATAATTCCCATACATAGACATAATTTTTTTAAAATCTAAAGACAGAATAATGAACAGAATGATTTTTCCAAACCTAGCCACTTCTTGATAATCTAAATGTTGTCAGACAATTTGAATAAGGACAGCTTTACATTGCTAAAAAGCACCTGCAAATATCCCAATCATTTAGAACTGGCACATGGTTGGGCAACAGGGGCAGAGAGGGTGGGTGACTTGCCTCAACTCTTGTGTCTAGAAAACACAAGAATCAAACCTTGAACTCATTATTTTGACTCCTACACCACTGTAGCTTATGTTAAAGTAATCTATAATTCATAGCCACCCATCAGAAGCTAAAAATATCTAACCCATTCATATAATTTTATTTTTCCAGTTAACATATGCATTAAAACAGAAAAGATGGCCAGTATTCTGGGACAAATTTCTGAAACATCCTTAAACTTCAAACATCCATACTCATCATTTGGGATACAGATTCAGATAGCTAGCATTCACCTAATCATTAAGCAAACAAAAAAATGCTCTTTATGACACAGAGAATAGATGGTAGTTACCAGAGGTGAGGTTGGGTGTGTGTGTGTGTGGGGGGGGGTAAGGCAAAAATGGGTGAAGGGTGTCAAAACTAACATAAATAGGTAAAAATAAATAAATAAAATTTAAACAAATATAATAAAGAAGTCCTGGATGTATTGTACAGCATGGCAATTATCTAATCTAATAAAGGCGTAATATTGAAATTAACCATTTCTCCGGGACGCTTAAGCCATGCCCACAAGCCAATCAGAGCGGCTGTATGCAAATTAGCCCAGCCAAGATGGCGGAGGCCGCAGCCCCGGAGAAGTGGGAGAAGCTGTG
>PVJC01032930.1:0-19646 GCA_004026665.1 Murina feae
AGCCTCAGATGCGGCTGGGGGCAGGTCCCCAGTGGTCACACACACACACTCATACACACACAAGGTGCCTGGCAGACTGGGGCCATCATAGGACATCCACTGAGGGGTCCCAGACTGTCAGAGGGCACAGGCCGGGCTGAAGGACTCCCTCCACCCCGAGTGCACAAATTTTTGTGCACCGGGCCCCTAGTAGTATAATGTTAAAGGATAAGTTTCCTTTCGGGGCAGACGTACATGACTAAGCATGGACATGGTTTCTATCTTTGTGAGTTAACATAATACAAGGTGGAAAACAAAAATAGAAGAGGAGAGGAAGGAGTTACTCACTCTTGTTGTATAAGCAGCTTCTGGGTCATCTTCTAGAACACGCGAAAGTCCGAAATCAGAGACCTTACACACCAAATTGCTGTTGATCAAGATGTTCCGAGCGGCAAGGTCTCGGTGAACATAGCCCATGTCTGAGAGGTACTTCATGCCAGATGCTATCCCCCGAAGCATCCCCACCAGCTGGATGACTGTGAACTGGGCGTCATGTTTCTGAGAAGTATTTCAAATGTACAGTTAAGATGTGCTGTTGTGTTGTATCTCTTAAAGATATATTTTGGTTAACACCTCGCATATGGAATTGTAGTAATACTGACCATACATTTTAGTTCTAATCACTCCAGCCTAGCAAGATATGTAGATAAGTGGATACAAGGCTAAAACAAAACAGCAGAAGTGCTATTGCTACTTTGTAACAAGTATTACTAAATACTTTGTAATGAGAAGTGCCTTAATGTACTTGGACTTTAAGTTCAAACCTGAACTGTCATGTTTATGGGATATACTAACAACTTAGAAATGTTCAGTTCAGGAACAAGCATGTAAAATGTTTCTTGTTGCCATTTTAGTTTTATTTATTCACTAGAGGGTTGGTGCATGAATTCATGCACAGGTGGGATCTGGCCAGCCTGCCCTGATCAGGGCTGATTGGGACAGGTTGGACAGCTGGCCTTGCCCCTTGGTCCAAGTTCTGATAGAACTCCCAGTTGCGGGGGCAATTTGCATATTAGCCTTTTATTATATAGGATTTGTTTGTTCATTCTTCTTTCTAGTTTTCTGGATATTTAATGAATTGTTTCAAATAAAGTGGATGTTATATTTTTAATTACCACATATAATTACTTCAAAATTAGTAAAAAAAAAAAAAAGACTTAACATTTGGATACTTCAAGATAAATACTTACTAAATATGTGTTTTTCTACCAAACCTTGAATTATAGGTTATAAAATAGAAAGTAATGGGACATAATGTTGAAGTTCTGGAATTAGAAAAGCTTCTAATCCTCTTGAATTAAAGTAGAAACATATAGTTTAGACCAGTGATCTCCAACTGGTGGCTCGTGGGCCACTGGTGGCCTGTGAGGTCTGGAAGGTTGGTGACTGCTGGTTTAGACCACAGATAAATAAATGAATAGATAGATACACATATGAATGTAGTACACAAATATATACATACACAAGTATAAAATTCTATGTCTAGTTATATCTACATGAACAATATTTTAATAGAATATTTTTATGATTTTAGTTACCTAATTTGAATAATTGCTTGGTTTTGAAATATGCTTGTGGAAATAATTTCTAATAAATTTATATTTGGCTCACACATATTAATAATGCAATTTCTCATTCATATAAAATTTAGAGTTTTTCTCCATAGTAATGAAATATACTATTTGTCTGTCTACCTATGTATTATCTATCTACCTATCATCTATCATCTATCTACCACCTGTCTCTATATATCTTACTGAAAATACTTTATAGGATGGGTCTATTTTTTATTTTATCCCTTGCAGTGACTGGTGATTGACAGTGTAAAATTTTTGTATGTTCTGAGCATTATATTTGTTCCAAAATGATATCTCTGAATTGAAAATACTTTGGCATTATAGAACATGCCTATTTTCTGAGCGGACAGAACTATGTGAGAAATAGATGGTCTGCTAACTTACAGCAGATGGAGGTTACTTTAGATTTAAAAAATCACTATTATTTATGTCTGACTTTAGGATTATTTTTAAAATACTTTTATTGACTTCAGAGAGGAAGGAAGAGGGAGAGAGAGATAGAAACATCATTGATGAGAGAGAATCACAGATCGGCGGCCTCCTGCATGCCCCCCACTGGGGATTAAGCCTGCAACCTGAGCATGTGCCCCTGACCAGAATAAAATCCGGGACCTTCTAGTCTGCAGTTCAACACTCTATCCACTGAGCCAAAGCAGCCAGAGTTAGGATTATTTTTAACTTTTATTTTGGCAGTACTAAAAAGCTGAAGAAGGCTGAACAAATTTGTTTAAAAAAATATATAAACCTTAACATTTGGATGCTTCAAGATAAAGACTCCCATTTATAGCCTTCCCTTTTGCTATTTAGTCTCTGCAAATTTCAGTTTTATTTTGAACTTAGATTGTCTAAATTGCCACTGTATCAGAGGTTGCCTCTGACATTTTCAATAATTCATTCCATATTCATATATGTAGGTACATAAATAGAAAGCGAGACATACATATACATATATAAAAATCTCCTACTTACACGTAAGAAACTGTCCAAGGAACCATTCTCCATGTATTCCGTGACAATCATAACTGGTTTACCTAGATATGTTGTAAATTAAATGTATAATCATTATTAAAGTTCAACAAATATGCAATGAACATATGCAATACACTTTGATACACCTGATGAATTAAAAAATTAAAAATTTTCACTGCCTTCCCAATTTTGCAACATTGCAATTAAAAAATTAAATTTCAATAGAAAAAAAATTAAATTCAGGTTTGTTTTCCAACTAAGAGCTCAAAACCTATAATACCTAAAATGGCTTATTTGGCATGGGTTTTCATGAACACCAAATATGAGCCTTTCTTCACTTTAATTGCATCTTAGCTGATGTACATAATCAAGTATTTCTGCCTTCAAGCTCAAGATATAGCCAAGAATTCCACAATCATTTATACTTTATACAAGTAGTTTCAGAACTGTGTGCTAGATATTCTCTTGTGCTAGTTAGAAATAAATCAAAGACCCTGCCTGCATGGATTCAACATGTGAACTGCACAAAACAATGAAGACTAATAATTATAATATTTCTATTTGTATACATTTAACACATTAAACACTATAAAATCCTTGCTATGTTTAGAAGGAAAATAAAATTAAAATTGCTGTTGATGGTAACTTCTAACAACCATTTTGGAATATGGGGCCTTCAATGCTATTAAGTCTTTTAACAAACATATAGGTTCATTTAGGTAGCTCTTTATAAAATGTACAAGATTGTGGTCTGATTATATTATATACACTAACTTATTATTTATCATTTCCATTTACACATACAAAATCTAAGATATAGAGGATAATGAAATTATTCTACACCACACAGTGAATAAGTTACAAAGCCGAAAACTGCAACCTGAATATATTAGGCTATTACTTTTGTATATTCGTCCTGAGAAAAACATTGAAGGTATATAAAAAGGCATTAAACACAAAGACGTTAAATACACTAATATATAGATCTACAAATGAGCAAATGTCCAACTATTGGTAATAATTTAGACAATTGTCACTTACAATTATATGATTATTCTGAATTAAAATGATTGAAAACTGTAGCACTTTAAACAATTGTTACATAATGATGTTATGTGAACAAAGCTGAAAACATGTAGTAACTCTACATGCATCATGACAACTATGAAAATAAGTAATATAAAACAAACATTTCAAATACAAAAAGACATATAAAATGGATATAGAAAACACTAGTAATGTTTCCGTATTTAGAATCATGTAGAATTACATTAGTACCTGGCATAATTACGTCACTTCATCTTCACATCATCCTTATGCTTTGGTAATATGTATTATTCTCATTTTGCTTCCTTAGCGGAAAGCATTGTGGATTTAGGAAACTAGCTGAGGTCACATAGCTAGTACTTCAGCAGATCACCAACACGGTTGTCTCTGATTCAAAGCTCACATATATTACCAAACTGTAACCCTCTTCATTTATTGCTGCTATGACATTGTTTTAGTTATAAACCCACCATGTTACAAAGGAAGAAAAATCTCCCTTCTTCCAGGTCTAGAAAATTGGAGGTAAGACTGAGTGCTGATGGAAGACTTTGAGCAAAATATAGATTTTTCACAAACTTCGATGCATACTTACGTGAAGAGCACATACAGTTTTTCCTCTCAAGATCCTTCTATACAGTAAAGCTTACTTTGCCATTCTCATGATGGAAAACAGCTTTCTTTAATTTTATTTTCCTTTCATAGGCGAAAACTCTTAATGCTGCTTGTGAATTATAAATCAGTACTGTGAAGATTATAATTCCTACATTTGGTACTTGAATATTTCCCAAGTTCTATATTTTGTTTATTGAGGTAATAGCATTATTTAAATTTTATGAAATGACTCAAATACTTTTATATATGTAATAATTAATTGATACATCAATCTGTTTTCTATTTAACAGAGTAACTTAGTTATGTATTTTGAGTAACACATTATATATGTAGTCTGGTGATGTCTGAAAAGTCAATTTAGTCAAAACTTTAAGTCTCCAGAACTTGCTTCTTCAAAATTATAATTCAGCTTTGATTTTAAAATATTAAAGAAAAAAGAGAGATTCAACATTTCCTTGTAAATGTCTCTCTCTCCTGAACTAGTGAATGAAATGCCTAAAGTGTGACCCCCGAGACCTGACCCGAATGGATGAACGTCTGCGTCTGTATATTCTTCATAAATCAGTTTACGTTTTTGTGTTCCTTTCTTAATAGAATTCTAGGAAGAATACTATCCAGCAAAATTCAATGCATACCTAGAAAGTAGGCATAGAGATGTTGCCTCACACAGCCAACTGTCATTTACAGGGCCAGTTACGGTGTGTGCATACAGTACTACCCAGACCTGTGCTTCCCTCTTCCTCCTGGATCCCAGCCTTATGACCATTTCGTTTTTCATTGGCATGTCTAGTAGGATGTTTGGCAAGGGAAATGAAAGTGAAAGGAGCTGAAAATTCAAACCAGTCAATTAAGCCAAAGCCTCATGACCATTCCGAAATGGGATCGGGCTGAATTTAACTATACAACTTAGGTATTTGTAAACACACTAGTTAAAATGGTCGAGTCTAAAAATGTGCTTTACATTAAGTTCAAAGATTCAGCAAGCCGAAATGTAGACAAAGAGTAAACAAATACAAATATTCTACATTGGAAAGCGGTATCTTTACCTAATTTCCCTTGTGACTTTGATTATGATGAATGGGGTTAAAGAAAAAGAGATGCAATAATGATGAGAACTAGTTCTAACAATATGAAATGTGGTTGGAAATCATAAGTTTCCAGCTCATCTACACACAATGCAATGTGTTTCTATTCAAGTTTGCATATCCTTTCATGTGCATTTTGATTTAGAAGTGACATCATCATCAAGAATCTTTATCATTTACTGCCTTCAGAGATACTGAAACAAGTCTAAGTATGCATACTCAACTGAACTCAATTACATTATTACCGGGTGACTGGATGAAATAAAATCTTATCAAAAATGAGCAAAGCAAAACTCGCAGGAGAATTTTGCTTTTGTTCTTAACTTATTTACGAGTACACATGAAATCATGATTTTTCATAATTAAAAGCTTAAGGGAAGCATATCAGCATTTTATAACCAGTTCACTTTCCCAACTAGCCCTCGTGGCTCAGAGATATTACCAATCATTGAGCCACTGTTTGAAGACAGAAGAAACGTGTTTCCAACTGTCAGAGAGCTCCAGGTTCCGCTCTGCTTATTTAACCTCAACCTTCCTAATCACCTTTTTTATAAAAAGAAGAATCAAATTAATGTGAGATATAGCAATACATAGAAATGTTTATTTCAATCATCAAATAAATGTTACTTTAATATATTTTATGCAAATGTAAAAATTACCGATGACTGCAGTATCACAAATTTTGAAATGCGTTTCCAAAAGAAATACTATTAACTCATATTAACAGTAAGTGTGTCTTATATACCCAATTCTTTTTTCAAAAGCCTTAAACACAATGTAGTATGAGGTTAAAAGATTTTGCCTTATTATCCCACACTGATTATTAGTATCATGTAATCAGAATCAGGGTGGAAGTAAAAAGCAGAAGCAAGAGAAAGAAAACTGAAGAAAATTGACAAAATATGCCTCCCTCACTATTTCCATGAAGGTAGTCTTAACTCACCTTTGACAAAGGTTTTGTTATAGATTTTCATGGACTTATACCTAACTGATTGATGGAAATACTGTAATGCACTGAATTAGAGTATTTTTTCCTGTGACTTTCCGATTAAATCATGTAAAATACAGACAATCTTTTCAAAATTCCATTTTAATCAAGACATTATTCATGTTAAGAATAACCTGTTATATCCACTGATTTATGAGTTAATGAGCACAGGGGCCAACTCCATTTTGACTTCAGTTAAATATTTCGTACCTGGCAGAGTGCTATTACAATTGACTATATCGTGTTTGTCATTTAAGGCTAGTTAAAGATGACCTCTGCCTTCAAAATTAAGCTAAAAACAATGATTTCTCCAAATTTTCTTTAACCAACCATACTCTATCAATCCTGACACACCAAGTGTTTTACACTCAGCTGACCTTAAAAGTTTTAAATGTATTGATGCTAATTTAAAACAAAATTTAATATCTTTAAAGACAAGAACAGTATTCCTGCTCTCCATTACTCCATTCACAGCTGATTTGCTTGGTAAATACAATGACTATTAGTGAATACAATAATATGAATGTGCTCAGTTTGATATTGGAAGTACAGCTTAGTTTTTTTTCAAGCTTCTGCTTTTTATTTTTATTCTCTAATAGTAAAATTAATAACTGAGGTATAATAATGAATTGAAGTAATGATAGCAAGCTTCTTATTTTTACTTTTAAAGAAATTATTTCAGTGTTTCATGATTGAATATGATGTTTATAGGTGTGTTTGGGTGTTTATATACATTTATCAGACATACATATTTCCTATGTGGAATGTGTTAAGAAAATATTTTAAGTTAAAACGTTTGTTTTTTCTGCATTTATTGAGATTGCCTTTTTATTTTCTATTAATGTTGTGATGTTCTTAGATGTTAAATATTGAACCAACTTTGCATGCTTGGAATAAACTAACTTAGGTATAATAAAGTATCATTTTTAATACATTGCTATGTATGGCATTAAAATTATTCCAGTGTTATTGAAAATGTATTCATATGATACAATGACCTGTGATTTTGCTTTTTGATAATATTCTTGTGTGGGTTGGTGTCAAGATATCACTTGCCTCATGAGTTAGGAGTGTTTCTTTTTCTGCCCTTCTGCAAGAGTTTGTATAAGATCAGAATTACTCAGACAGCTATTACACAAGTATGTAATTATATTTCTCCTTCCTTTAGCATAGATATTGTAATTTTAAACTTTTTTAAAGACAGTATCTGGGCACTTGACATATTTTATAAGTTGAATTTGTTCTTCCAAACTATCAAAAATCCATTGTATTTAAGATGTTTGAGGAAGTACACAACATTCTTTTATGTTGAAAAAATAAGGAAATTTATTTAGGCACATAAAAATAGCACTTCCTGCCTTACTTTTTTTCATATATGGAGAAGAGGTTTTCATAGTTTTGTTATGTGGGCGCTTAGAATGAGATGGCTTCAACTAATTTATCAGATTAAGGTCCTGAACAGGTGATAACTAATGTTCAGAGTTTCAAAAATTGGTTATCCTAAGAAACTACTTCTGCACATTATCAATAAAGTAAGTATAACTACATATTGTCTATTAAGGTTATAACATGAGGTGTAGTACCCTTGAGACAAATGCAGAAAAAAGCTTTTTAAGAGACCTTAACAGAAAATAGCAAGAATTTGGCATTGTCTCTAAAAATGACATCTTATTCCAGTAATGTTTCCTTATTGTATATGGAGCAGATAGAAAGGTGGAAACAAATAACTAATTTTTTTTGTAAAGTGGATTTTCACACCAATACAGAAATGTTTGAATTATTTTTAAAAAGCATCTTAATATTGTGGCTATGGCATTCTTTAGTAATGCAAGTTTATAGTTAAGTGCATTATTATTACTTTTTTAAAATTTTCAGTAAATAATCTCTCCCCAAATAAAAAAAACAACAAAAAAACCCCACATCAATCTTATCTATATAATTCCTTATTTTACTAAGTGAAAAGTGGCCAATGGAGATCTTGTTGGAGCCTGAACATCATTTGACTAATGGTGTGATGGCAGAAATCTCAAACATTTGCTTAAAGAAAGCTCCATCGTTTTGAACTTCAACTAAAATTGATAACACATGTTAGTGCCAAGCTCTGAGCAGAGACTGTGCCCCCACCTCTCTGCTAGTTTGAGATCAGAGACTCTCTCACCTTCTCTTGTTTAAGACTATCAGGCTCAAAATGTACCATTAAAATTGTTTATGGCTCAATTTAAATAAATGAAAATATAATGATCGGATAAAGGACTTTCTCCAAATGAGCTGAAAATTATACATTATAATAGACCTGGTGCTTCAAAGCACAATTAATAGCAATAATAAAAAGGTATTTTTGAGTAGAAATAAAAGGAATTGTTTTCAAGCATTTACTTCTGTACTCCCAAGATTAACTGGTAAAACGTTCTGAACGTCAAGCTCACCAGAAGTGGGGATTTAGATTTTTATAGCTCTATTCCACTTAACAATGCATTTCTATGTAATCTTATTTGATCTGTAAAGTATCTGGAAATAGTAAAATAGAAATGCTACTTCCATGTTACAATTGAAGAAAGTGATTTTCTGTGAGTGGTCTGATATGCCAGAGGTCTAATAACCAGTATGGTTGTGTAAGACCTTGAACTTTGACTTTCCGATTTTTAATCCAGATATCAATTATGTCTCTTCTTTAAATGCTGTTTTGTTCATTCAATTTTAAGCTCTGCATCATTCTAGCTGTGTGTGTGTGTGTGTGTGTGTGTGTGTGTGTGTTTGGACTTTGAAGGTAGATTGTTTTAGCCTTTATATAGTCTCAGGAAATAAAGAAAATAATAGAAGTGGATTGCATAACTTTCAAACTGGCTTAGTCATATGTTAAAAGTAACGCATTACCTTTTTTTCTAAGGGATTTCTATTTTCTCTCAGTTAAAGGTGCCAGACTTAGAGCTTTTACATATGCCAGTAAAGGAGCTCAATATCTAATTCTCAGTCTGCTACTCTGTTATGCTTGCACTCTATGAGATGACTGGGATTTATATAGTCAGATTTGGCAGTTTCTTACATGCCTATTTTACCAGGGAGATATATCAAATTTAAAACTTTTAGCCTAAGAATAAGGTACTTACAATCCATATTAGAATGTCACAGAATCAGGCTTAAATAATGCATTAAATGCATACCACTGACAATATTTAAAGGTCATTTTTTTCTTAATGTGTTTTCCCCCTCAATTTTGGTCTTAGGGATTGTTTTATGGATTTCTTTGCCAGGTGACCATAATTCATATTTGATTATTTCATTCTTATATCTAAAGAAAATCTACCACAATTATTATAGCTTAATGTTACTTACCATTCAGTAAACAAATTTATAGAAAGCAGCTAGCAAAATATAACAACTTGTTTTCAAAAATTCTTAACACTAGAAGCAAAAATATCTACTCATACTTGTTAATATACAAAAGCTTATCAATAAGCTTAAATTTAAACCTAATTTTTACTTTCATAGTTACTTGCATTTTATGCTTACATAGCTGTAGCTGTTGGAGTAGTTAGGTGCCCATGTTAAAATGGAATCATTTTCTCCATTGCTCCCTGCGTGCTACAAGCAGCTTCACAATTCTACTCTGAAACGTGAATTCAGTTAAATGAACCAACACTGAAGATCTATTGGCAGAAAACTAGGGTGTTTTTTAAAAATTCACTCATTCAATCTATCAATCAAGCAATTTTTTCTTTCTTAACATTAAGTACCCATTATGATTCAGGTTCTATTTAAGTTGTTGATTATCAAATAACATGGTTCTTGCCTCCAATGAGAATTTACATTTGTTTTAAGCATTAATGGCTATTAATTGGCCACTGAAAGTTTTTGAAGCTTGAGGAATGCTCTGCTTTGTTCATGTTTTTAGGGAAGATAAATAATTCAAATAAAATAAGTCAAATTTAATGATAACAAGTAGAAACACATTTTGCCTAGAATTGGTGATAGAGGTGAAACCAACAGACCAAGTTACCAATGCCACATCTAGAACTTTCCAGTTAGACAATCCACTTGTTCTTTAGTTGCCATTTGTTCAAAAGTGAAATTGTAATATACTTAATTCACAGGCTAGTAGTAAGAAAAATATAATCTCCATACTACAATGTTGGGCATGTAATAGCCAACTCAGAAAGAAAAACTTGTAAAAATTGAGAGTTAAAGGAAGAATGGTTACATAAGTTTAAATGCATTTCCTCTCCCAGCGGGGTTAAAGATATGAAGGATAACCACTTTGTAAGGATGCTATGAAGAAAAATAAATGACTAACTGATTATTAAAACACAACTGAGATATCATCCTATTCCATGGGTATTGAGTAGTTTGGTCTTACCCTGAAGCAACAAAGGTTTCATACATTTTCCTAATCTGTACTACTACTAAAAGTGTTTTGGTTATTAATTTTAAAAATTGTAAAGTTTTTTTAAATCAAAAAAGAATTCAGTGTTACTAGCAGAGTGACCTAATTTATGGTAGTACAGAAAAAAAATGATTCTTAGGTGACTTAATGTGGGCTTACATGTTATGGTTAAGTGCTTACATTGCTATATTCTTAATCCCATTTATTATATAAGAAAACTATAAAAGATATCAAAGTATATTTTGATTATTCCATGCTTTTCTGAGGAAGGAACTGCTGTTTTAGTCACACTAAAATGAGAATAGGTATTAGTGCCATTAAGAAAGTGCTCTGCATAGTGTTAAAGGAAAATATCATTGTGAAAAATATAATATCTAATGTCTATTGGAACCACAGAATACGTAAATGCGGTATGTGATGCCAATCGATTATCCTCTAACGGATGCCAAATTCCTTGCCATGTTGTCTTTCATTCTAAAGAGTTTGCTGCCAATTTAAGGTATTCTTCATTTTGTGCTCTAAAATCTTAAAGTAAAAGAAAAAATTCCAGAGCATTCTCAAGAGCTTTTCATTGGGATTGGAGCCAAAAATCACATAGTTGTCTCAGGGGATTCCTTTGGAGTCGGGCTGGAGAAACCATCAAGGAAATGAGTTCAGATCTCTATCACAGAGCTTCCCCAGACAAGTCCAGAAGCCAAGGGGGACTGCAGGTTAGAATTATTTGCAGCCCACAGAGAACAGAGAAAAAGGCATTAGGTCTAAAGTGACCCCAACCTTCATAGCTCAGAAGTATTCCGCAAACTCCCATAATTTCCCTAAAGCCGGGGGTTGGGGTAGGTAAAGACTTGGAAGCCTAAATGATAACGGTGAGTAATAAAAGAAAAGCAGCTAGTTGGGAGTTCCTGACAATTTCTATCAAAACCGAAACATTGTTTTCCCTTGCTACTCTACATAACAGAAGTTCCTCCAAAATTCACTTCTTCCCTGTCTTTTATTCAGCATGTATTAATGTCCAGTTTAGCCTCTAAGTTTTTTAAAGCTTTTTAAGACCACTGTCAATATAATACCAGTTAAATATTTTTGCTTGCTTGTCAAAGAAAGATATGTTAATCTTAAACTGGTCTTTTTGTTAGGATCTTTAGATACTTATACAAAAAAAAAGATCAAGTTTCTTAAATGACTGAGTTCAGGTTTAAATGACCTCTGCTCAAAATACGCAAAAGTTGATCTTACAACTTTACTTACTTTTAGTGACAACTCCTTCCAGCCTAATGATGTTGGGATGGTCAAATTGTCCCATAATGCTTGCTTCTCCCAGGAAATCTCTCCTTTGCTTTTCAGTGTAGCCCACTTTCAAGGTCTTGATTGCCACTGAAATCTCTTTTTTTGATGGGAGTTTTAAGCGACCGCTGCACACCTCTCCAAATTCACCTGTTAGAATGCAGAAGAATGAACCCCAACAAAAATCTCTCTATATAAAAAGCCAGCGATCGGAACACCAGAACAACTGGAACAACCTGTCGCTATGATACCCACTATTGCCAGCGAACCAGCTTCATGGGGAGGGGGAGGGCAGTGGCCAACTTCCTGCAGCCCCTTCCCCCAGCCAGTCCCCCCTCAATCGGCCCCCCACCCCAATCAGGGGCAGGGCCCACCCAGTCAATTGTCCACAGCCCCTACCCCAGCCTGCCTGGCCAGGGCAGGCCAGCCAGCCAACCTCCTCCTCCTGACAGGCCTGGCCCTGATCTGCCAATTGGGCTGATATGGCTGGACCTCAACCATGCATGAATTCATGCACTGGGCCTCTAGTCATATAATAAAAAATCAGTAGAGAGCAATGCTTTCCTTTTAATAATTGTTTTCAAAATATTTACACCTTTGGCCAGTAAGATGTACACTTGTAGGTCTCCAAATTATTTTGGAAGCTGATAATCTGAGCCTCCCTGAGAAGCCCTAGGATATCCACCCTCTAGTAATAAATGGACCTTGACATAGCCTCATATATTTTTAAGTAGCACACTGTGAATAATGTAATATATAGTGTTTCAGTAATGCTAATTGATAAAAATTACACAATTTAGAAATGTGATTATTTCATCAGGTAGATATTAGAAATATTTATTTAATTCTCTTTAAAATAATTAAAAAAAAACCTCTTAAAATTTTAACAAAGACTGGGCAAATGCAAGTCTGATCTTTCTACTTAGCCCAGTTTTACCTGGCCATATTTAATTAACTTTTCACCTATAAGAAAGAAAATTTAGATTCTGTTATTTCTATGTAAAAGCACAGTTACAGGAGGGTCACTTAGAAAGATACTGCTTGGTTTTTTAATTCAGTAAGTGCAGCACTATTTGTCTTTTGAAAGAAAGTGTGATTTGTGAGAATTTTCTGATTTAAGATGTATAATGCAAAATTGCTTAAAGTAAATTTTCTTACACGAATTTAATTTAAAATAGATAAAAAATGTACTGTAAGTAGAATGACTCTCTGCACTAGCTTCAAAGCCCATTCCCCTTCTTCCTGTATCAATAAAAAAATTATAATAAAAATACATAAGAAACAACTTGATATGTCAGCTAAGTATTATAAATGAATTATCAAATTAATCCTCAAAAATTTAGAAAAAGTGCATTGTGATCATCAATGTGTAGCATGGACTTTGAATTTGAAAAGTACACATTTTCTATTTTGCTTTCCTAACTAATAGCTATGTGACCATGGACATTCAAATGTTCAGCTTTTGTTTTCTCATCTGGTGAAATTAAGATACCAATACTTATCTACAAGGCTAATAAAATGAATGCTTAGCATAGAGTATGAGTTAAATAAATATATTCTACCTTTAGAAAATTTCAGTATTTAATCTTTGAAATTATAGATTGGGGAATAAAATTAGGAATTTCTGTTGTACCCATTTCTTTGTATAAAATCTCTGACTAAAAATTAGAGAATTAGCCCATAATTTTAGAGTTTTTCTGTATTTGTCATTGACTGTGAACATTCTGTCATTTACCAAGATATTCAACCTCTTTAACAATAGAAGATAGTTGCTAATCAATTTAGCACAAATATTCATTTTTTATGTGCAACCTTATTTGTAAAAGTTAAAAAGCATGTAGAAACTGGGTAAGTCCATAGATGAAAAAAAGCTTGCCATAAGTAGATTGTTATTGTAGTTGCTGTGGAAATGGGTACATGATAATTCATTATACTTTTGTACATTTTCATGTATTTTTGTAGATATTTAAAATTTTACAACAAAATATTTCAAAATCTTGATTTCAGAATTTATAACTGGTAATGCTGAGCCTTTTACACTGAGGTCTTCCAGGACAAGTATAACTGACCTTGAAGATATACCTATTTGCAAACAAAAGAGGCATTGCCATATTGCCATTAATGTGACAAATGACAACATTAACTGCATTATCCTGAAAACAGGGCGTATGTCTAATTTCTTTACAAATATGTTTGAAGAGAAAAAGAAAAAAAAGAGGATCTGCCCTAATCTTTAATCGGGGATTATTGAGTTAGTGTAAGCAGGCCTTCCCTTTATCTCCTTTATCAGATACCATTTTTAATGAGTGTGCTTTGGTTCACACCATTGTGAAATAGATCTCTGGCTTTTTGAATAGCATCTGCATATGTAAACTTTAACTTAGGAGGAGAGTTTCAGGTTTCAATGCTCTAATGTGTCTGCCTGGCCTTCCGGACCTTGGCTGAGAAGAGTGGGTTTTTCCTCCTCGTCAGTTGATCACTGAAAGGACTTGTGTGGCATATGCTACTGCAGCTTCCATGATGAAAAAGTCTGCACTCTCCTGGGGCAACATTCAACACTGAGCAGGAGCCTCTGCAACCTCGGGGCAGTGCAGGAGGCGGAACTGCACAAATGAGAGAATAATCAATGCAGAGCTCTCGTAACTGGATTAGATGTGCGGCGAATATGTCCTTTCTTATGTCTTAGACTCTGAAAAGAAGCCACTCTGGTTTGCTTTTATGAATCACCAGCTGAATATTTTAATATGTACTATTGATTTCATAGAGAGGAAGGGAGAGGGAGCGATGGAGACATCTATGAGAGAACATCAATGAGCTATCTCCTACACGTCCTCCATCCAGGATCAGGCCCACAACCTGGGCATGTGCCCTGAGGAAGGCTCAGACCTTCAATCTTCTGGTGCATGGAAAGACGCTTAACCAACTGAGCAACACCGGCTGGGCATTAGATGAATATTTTAATATTGCCTACACGTGTGACGTTTATGATACAACATTGAAAGAATTAGAAGATACTGTTTTTTACAGTTTTATAACATATCAGCTGTATATTGCATTGTGTGTTCACCACCTCAAATCTCCTAGAAGCGAACATGTAGTAAATTATCCTTTTCTTCAGATAATGTGAGTTACTCTGATTGTCCTGGATAATAGGAAATACAGCTTGAGTTCTAAATCCTGCTTTGCTTCATAGAAAAAAACCCAGCATAGGACATTAGATGCCCATTTGTATAAAGAATCATCAGTCATAAATATACTACTACAGAAAATGTGTTCTGATGTAATATGGACAATTCAATAAGCCAATTTTTCAGTCTTTCTATTTCCCACATCAAAATAACTAGTTTATGAGGTTGTTTTTAGACCAATATTGAGAACGAGATGATGGTGTAAAACTATTAATGCACATTATTATTTATTCTTACTTTAGAGTAGTAGTTTTGTTCAAATTCACACTGCATGTACTATGGATGTTCATATGGTATGTCTCAGTGTGTAAAATAGTTATTTAATAACTTTCCATAATTTTATTAAAATATGAAACAGCTGTTAATGATCACTCAAAGGGTATTTATAAATTTACAGTATAGCAAAATTACTGATTAGAAAAAAGATTTCTATATGAAAACAAGCTTTAACACAAATAAATTAATAGTTTATGAAGTTACAGGCAACCATTAAAATGGAGCACTTCACATTTAAACTACTCCAACTACTTGTCATGAAATTTGTGCTTTAGAATGTTTCGCTTATGTTATTATTTTGTGTTCTCTATTTTTTAAATTCTGAAGAGGATTCTAAAATTACCTTTTTTCTACAAATCCCAAATTCCACTTAGTGGGCTTAAAGTAAAACACACTTTTATCCTGTTATCCCTATTTAGCTTAATGGTCTTTGTGACACATGATCAGCGTAGCCCTGAGCTGTTGCTGCTGCCGCCTCTGAAATTCAATGAGTAAAAAGCTGGCCTGTGCTCTGTGAGTCTGTAGGTCTGGCACCTTTGAAATCATTCCATTCCATTAAATACTCCATTTATTGGTTGCTTGCCTTTGATCATTACGTCAGAAAATGTCCCTTTTCATAGCAATATACAGGTGGAGCAAAAGTGGGTTTACAGTTGTTTGTATAAAAATAATGCAATAATTAATAAATATTGATACAAGAATAAACTTTGTGTTTCACATACTCACAATCATAAACCTTTTTTGCCACACCCTATAATTAGGCCTGAGAACCTCAGCAATTTCAGGGACAATTCTTTTTTTCCTTTTCGTAATCTTTACCTAAGGATGTTTACTGGTTCTAGAGAGAGAAGAAGAGAGACAGAGAAACATGCCAACCAGGGTTCTAACCACAACCTAGGTGTGAGCCTTGACGGTGAGCTGAACCCACAACCTTCTTGGTGTATGTGACAACGCTCCAACCAGCTGAGCCACCTGGCCACGACATCAGGGAGAAGTCTTACTCATAGTTGTAAAGTTGTACCTGACATTGTAGGTTGGCAGTGAGATGTCTTGTGGTAGTTACCTGCTCCAACAACTTTGTCAATGGATATGTTGGTGGCGTCCAATTCCTTAGCAAACTCATGAACTGCCTGAGTTGGGTCTTCGTATGTATGTGGATCAACGTAAGTTCTGAGACCTGGAAGTTTTACTGTTCAAGGGAAAGATGAAGAAATAACATTGTAGCTAGGTTTAAAAACCTGGTTGAACAAATTTCATAACATTATTGGTTAAAAACAATCCCCATTATGATAAATTGCACCAAACCTCTAGTTTATTCTGAGATATTACAGAAACCAGCAGACAGAGAGGTTGAACTAAGTACTGACAACTTAATAAAAAATAATCCCCATAATGAAACATAAAGAGGAACAGTAATGAGCTTCCTCTGTAAAAGCCACTAGAAGAAAAAAGGACATTGGAGGAGGGGGAGCTAGGAGAAGATGGTTCAAAATTGTGTAGGTCCCGTAATTTCATAGTAGCATTAGTGAGTGAACACCATCACCCTATCACACCTTTATGATTATACAAACAGTAACCAAGTATCCATTACAATGCCACATCTGACAATAAATAAAAGTGTATAAAATGTTTTCATAAGGTTGGGTAAGTGCTGTGATACAGATAAATTAATCAAAGGATATAAAACGGTATGTCTTCTCTCAGATACTGTTCTGCTTTTATGAAAATATGTTCACAATCAAAATCCCTCAAAATAACTCTAGGTCTACTTGAAACTGTAAATTTATGTATACAATAGAGGCCCAATGCACAAAGATTCACGCAAGAAAAGGCCTTTCTTCCCCTGGCTGTTGGCACTGCCTTTGCTCAGTCTGGAGCCGTCTTTCCACCTTCCCATGCTGCCCAGAGGCCCAGAGTGGCTGGGGCAGTGCGGCATGCCTGCTCCGTTGCCATGGTGATGACACAAGCATCCTGCCCCGCCCCAGCCGCTTGGTGCCTGCATATGAAAAGCAACCTGCCATCTTTGTTGGGTTAATTTGCATACTTGCTCCTGATTGACTGCTGAGTGTCGTGAAGCTTCATCAATTTGCATCTTTCTCTTTATTAGTGTAGATAATGTGGGTGTTACATGTATATAGTAATATAGCATCAACTAAGTGAAATCTTACTGTATAGCTAGCTTTTCAACATAGCTAAAGACAAGGTAAGTATTTATATACAGGTTTAATAATGGTGCTAAGGAGCTAAATTCCAAACATAAATCATATTATAGCTTATTGAATATAAACCCCTTTTATAATTTATTTTATTATTCTAAATGTGAAATTTTCCACGATATTCTGCAATTGAAATAGCAAAGACCAAAGATATAAAAAAGTCATTTTGGATTTGATTTAATTATATTCCTATCACTTGAAAAAAATAGCTCATATTAAAAACAATTTGGAATGTTCAATAAATTTTTTAATGAAAGGAAACTTTTAAAAAAGTAAGCTTAAGAGCTATTAAAGTACATAGACATTCTCTAACATTAAAGGAAATTGTAATTTAACTCCTATAGTATATGAATTGACATTACTGGCTTTCCTTTTAATTTTACTAACATTGGTTTCATATATATATATTTGAAAAAATATATATATATATGGCATTGTTTTAGCAAGGGACATGGCTGCTTAATGATGATATATTGTCTTATTGATCACACTAGAATATTAAATGATTGTTTTACCCTAAAATAACTGAAAACATAAGATTTTATCTCTTCAAAAATCATTTTGTAATAAAAGAATATTTTTGGCAAAATTGCAACTGAACGTTCTGTGATAGTCAAAAATGTCTTTGCTTCGGTGTGTATTTTGTACAGAAGAGGTGTAGGAACTGATGACAGCAACCGTTCTGAGAAACTTCAGCACAGTGGGCATTAGACCAATGAGTCCAGGATTGCAGTCTGGCTACAAAATGATCAGTCTGTGGACCTTCAGTACAACTTCAGGAATTCCATGGTTACACCATCTATTTTTTGCTTCTGCAAAGCCTCCATAGAGGTTTTAAGTAAAAAATTATAGACATAAAATTTATTTCAAAAAATGGTGACCAGAAGAGAGGGGAGGTAAAACTCTATTTTCCTCCTACTTCTTCGGATGATTGGGAGGGCGCAAATGGAGGACATGGGAGAAGAAAGCTCTTGAAAACTTGTTACGCAAGTGCCTGTCCCCAGAGCCTGTCATGCACCCGGTGCCCCTAAATGTCAGCATCAGTATTTTCACAATTATTGCTATCACTGAGGTTTCCCGGGTACAGAATTTGGGCTCAGAAATGCCCATTTCTTTTGAGCTCATAGATCAGTTTTCATACTTTGCCATTTTATAAACATTATTGCTTCCTATAAAAACAGACAGCAGAGTCACTCTTTCTTATAGTGGTGCACTATAATTTATTACTACACTAAAACTACTCCGAGCATAATCTGTACTAAAACACTTTACCCTTAAAACAAGCAAACATGTTAAGGAAACCTATAATGTCATGAGAAGAAAAGCTTTGGAGTAAGGAAAACAATGAAAGTAACCATAGGCCCTCTAAGAGACGTTAGGAAATAAAACCTGTGTCAGAATTTGTTTAAGTCAATTTGGTTACATTTTAATAAAGACTCACATCAAATAGAGACTATGATTTATGACCAACCAGTTTTGCTTTTTCTCTAGTAATAATAATAGCAAGATAATAAAATAGTAACATCAGAAGAAAACCTAGCTTTTTTTCCAAGAAAAAAATTAAATAAAGTTTAAAAAAATTATTCTGATAAATGACTACAAATGTCTTACCTGTTTTAACTTAAGGAAATAAAATTGTGAGAGATTTCCTGACATCAGAATTTACAAAGAAAATTATGAAATGATTGATCAGAAATAATGTCTCAAATATTATGACACTGGATTTAAAAAGCCTTGAAATTGTGCTTTAGAGTGACCTCTCAATACCAAATAATCTGAATATTAAATAATCATTCCCAAATCAAACCAACTGATTCATTAAAATGAAGTATATGGCTTTTCTATCCACATGACATTTGGGGAAACAATATAAATACACACACACATACACACACCACATACTGCACACACACACCACACACACACCACACACCATACAACACATATACACCACACAACACACACACACACAACACATACCACACAC
>PVJC01032931.1:0-19647 GCA_004026665.1 Murina feae
CCCCCGCCAGCCTGGTCACCCCTTACTGCCCCCACTGCAGGACTGGTCACCCCTAACTCCCCCCTGCTGGCCTAGTCACCCCATGCAGCCTGCTACTCAGTGGTTTGGTTGCCCCTCACTAAGCCCCCTGCTGGCCTGGTCACCCCACCCAGCCTACTGCTCAGTCATTCGGCCGCTCCTCACTAAGCCCCTGCCAGCCTGGTCGTCCCATGTAGCCTGTTCTCGATCGTCCATTCATTTGCATTGGTCATTTAGGCGCATATATATATCATTCGGCCGCTCCTCACTAAGCCCCTGCCAGCCTGGTCGTCCCATGTAGCCTGTTCTCGATCGTCCATTCATTTGCATTGGTCATTTAGGCGCATATATATATATATGATAATTTATTTACTCACAGCAAGATAACAGCTACTAGACCCTACTTGCTACTTGACCAAAAGGTTCTAAGGGTAACAATGAATTTAGAAGCTGAGTTGTTAAGCACATTTTAGAAATAACACAGGGTTACTATCACTTGTCCAGTAACATGCAGCCCTAAATGAAGGCCGACCATAGGAGAGATTGCTGTGACAACTATAGAGCAAGTTTCCTTCTAATATGTATTACCTTTCAGTCATTAGTCTTTCTATGAAGACATAAAAAAAGACTACAAACAATTTTCTGGAGTTGTCAGAAAAAAAGGGAAAATGAAAAAAATCTAAGCCAGAAGAGACGGGGGACTGGGTGAAGGTGGGCAAAGGAAGGGGGGATATGAGGACATCTATAAGAGTATCAACAATAGAAAAACAACAACTGATAATTAGTATTTCTTTTTTTAAAATATATTTTATTAATTTTTTACAGAGAGGAAGGGAGAGGGATAGAAAGATAGAAATAATGATGAGAGAGAAATATCAATCAGCTGTTTCCTGCACACCTCCCACTGGGGATGTGCCCGCAACCAAGGTACATGCCCTTGACCGGAATCTAACCTGGGACCCTTCAGTCCACAGGCCGACACTCTATCCACTGAGCCAAACCGGTTAGGATGAGAATCAGTATCTCATTTGAAATGTGTCTCTTGACTGCATACCAACGAATTCATCAAATGTCCAACCCTCCATTTTATTTTAATAAGGAAGAAAAAGAACATGCACAAGAGGGCAGTGTTTGGTTTTGGTGGCTCACGGACTTCCTATTTCCCACTGAAACCATCCAATGTAAGTGGTAATCATGGAACGCTCATGCCAGTGGAGACCCTGGTACCTTGGAGAGTGTGTGGCCACCATATGCACACTATCAAGGCACCAAAGCTGTGCTGTGCCCCTTGCTGCACCTGTTTCACTCTGGTTGGGGAGCACCATATATATCTTCCTATCCATTTTTGCCAGCCTTTGCTGGTAGCGAGTAGGTTTATAAAAGATTTGTTAAGATGATCAGGGATTAAGTTTCTTATACTTGGCATACGAGTTGTCCTGAGGCAGGGAGCCTATGTTTAAGTATGAAGCACTGAGTTATAAGCTGGCCACTTACCAATCTGTCACTCTGACCAAAAATTTATAATAATGTGAAGATCAATAGAATAGGTTTGATAAAACCAATCTATTGTCTCCTGTATGGTTTTTCCCATGATCGATACTATAGGTGACTGAAAAGATGACTCCCTCTTGCCTAAAAGAATATAGAGTCTGTATCTAAAATGAGAAGTCGTCCTCCCAAGGGAAGTGTCAACAAAGAGCAAACCAACCACAGACAACAGCATAGGTCCTGGGAAATCAGAGGTGCACTGGTTGGGGAGCACCCTGATACTCCCCTGAGAAGAGAATACACAATACCTTGCACTTAGGAGTACTTACTACTTTCTCTTAAACCTACCATTTACCTCCTGTGTCTTAGGCTTGTTTTAGTAGGAGTCCATCAAACTACGTAGGATATGGATAAATGACTCTCTAATTGCTTTTTAAAAATTCAAATTTATTCTAATAACATTTGACAAAAACATGATATTTACATAATATTGTCTAAGCTGAAAGGTTATCTTACAAATTAAATAAATTTCTTCACAGTGATACTGCAGAGAAAATCTGGGGTATAGTCATGTTTCAAGGACAGTATTTTGATGACAAACTAGGGTTTCTATTACCCCAAAGATGATAATTGTAGGATAGTCATAAAATAGAACTGTAAGGTTTGTCTGGCCTTTTAGTGGATGACATGTCAAAGTTGAAACCAATAAAATGGAATATTTGGATGAAGCACTATTATGTCTGAGATTTCTATGTACACCGGTTTTCAAAGCATAAAGACCATTTTTAAATTCTTCCTATCACTGAAACCACATAATCCAAGAGGCTTCCTCAACCAAAAAGCAACTGTATCAGAAGTAGGATATTTACAAGTTCATATTCCACTAACTCGATATCTTCAAACATCAAGCACACATGCAAATTTTGATACATGTGAGTAGTCTGTTAATAATGGTCTCCTAATGCATTATTAAAAGGGCTAGGACCACATCTCTGTTGTTAAATACTGTATCCCTCAGTGTCTACCAAAATGAGTGGTACGGAGTAGAAGCTCAATAAATATTTGAGTTTAATAAATAAAAGCTCACTAGTTTTCTGTGAAGGTTTTCTAGTTCAGTCTACAAGTTGGTCTCTGTCATAATATGATGCTTATAATTCTGATGCTGGGGTTAATCACATCCTCACTGGTGACTCATTATACATACTACCAAATTTACCAAACTGTACTTCATTTCTTTGTAAGCTCTGCCACAAAGCAGAATGAGGAACACGGGGCCTTTGGTCCTGTTAATTGGCTTGGGGACTACAGAAATGAGGGATCTGTTGTTTGTACAAAATGGAACTGCTGGCAGATCCTCTGTAAGAAGACGGGGAGAACTTTTAATCTGCCTCAAAACATTGTGATAATTTCTCTTTCAGCTATTTTTGTTTGACCAAAAAGGAACCAGGAAGTATAATTTGCCAATTTAAAAATGCATTTAAGGACAGTTCATCTTCTTACTGGCTATGAGAAACGGATTGGGATAACTCTACCTGTCAATAAGTGGGGAAGTTTTGTTGTTTTTTTCCTCAAATAGTCTAATGGACTGAGATGAGGTCATGCCCAGGCTCCTGCTGTCTTATATAAATGTTAAGAACTTCCTTCTGTTTGCAGAGATACAGGGAGGAGTTCATGATGTTCTACCCGAGTCGTTCCATAAGGAGTATGAAAGCGGATAAACATTTTAAAATTCAACTCCCAGAATCCATTAATTCCAAAACTTATAGTGTCTTCTTGCAGTATTTTCTATCCTAAAAGAGCAATGATATCACAAGAGAGGGAAAGGAAGAACCAGCTAGCCAGAGGTTGACACAAAACAACCTACAGGAGGGCAGAGTGCATCTATTTTAGGTTACCAGTCGTTAAAGACCAGGACAGACGTCAGATTTTAGAGGACTCAAATCTACTCCCACAAAGTGGTTTTTGGGGGGAGGGAAGCAGGGGAATAACACAATGGTCAGGCTAAGGCAAAATAACACTGAGGCATTTGAAAGTCACTTTTCTGCTGTATTTGAGTCATTTTTACTGGATCACTTTAAATCATGAAATTATGTATCACTGAACAAATTTAAACAAAATTAGAAAATACTGCATTACTCTACTCCCACCCCAAGACTATTACGTCTGGTAGGCAAGACTGGGTATAGTAATTTTCTAATTTTGCTAAGTCGTAGAGTCTTCTTAAGTATTCAATTTACTGAAATATTCCATTTACTCAAGCAACACTCATTGATGTCAGACTTTATGTACAGCACTGTGCTAGCCTGTGTGCATCCTGACTATAACCAAACTCCAGCCTGCCGGAGCCCATAAACCACATTACTGAAGTACCAGGTAAATTTACTTAACAGATGGTAAAATAGTCCATTCTGGTAAAGCTATGACTCAGTTTTCTTCCTAACAATGCACTGCTATAATAGAAGTCAGTAGGAAAACTGGATTTGATAATAATCCACGTTTATAATACAAGAAAGCAGAGGGGAAAACGGATCAAAAGATTTTTTAAAAACTGAAAACAGTTGAAATTTCAGCATATTTCTCTGAACACATAGAAAAGGGAATATTATTTAGGCTATTATCTTCAAAAAGAAAGGCTGAGCCCTAGATTATGTGGCTCAATGGTTGGAGCGTCGACCCACAGACTGAAGGGTCCTGAGTTTGATTCTGGGCAAGGGCACGGACTTCAGTTGCAGACTAAGTCTCTGGCCCTAGTCGGGGCTTATGGGGGAGGAAACCAATCAATGTGTCTTCCACATCGAAGTTTCTCTCTCTGTGTCTCTCTCCCTCCCTTCTACTCTCTCTAAAAATCAGTGGAGAAAATATCCTCAGAGGAGGATTAACAACAAAAAAGGCTGAGAAGAATTTTCAACACATTTCCAATTTTTAATTCTCAGGATGGTTCACAAAATCCATTCCCAAAATAATGAGTCCCTGTCATAAAAGAGTCATTATAAATGAGTTATATGTAGCAAGAAAGTGGCACAAACTTGGATGTAAATACAAATGTTTTGAGAAAAACAAATGCTGCAACTGTGGCAATACAGGTTTTTCTGGGTAACCTACTTCCCCAGACTCATTTCCTGCCTAACTGACCATACACTCCAGTTACCACTTTTTCATGCCTCTGTGCCTTTGCATATACTGCTTCCACTGCCATATACTTTCTTCCTCTTCCCAACTCATCAAAATCATGCTCCACAGGACCCAACCCCAACGTCATCTCAGTGTTGCCTTTCCTCCCACTACTCTCCTCTGTGTCCCACTGCACTTGGTACCTATGAGGGAGGAGTTTTTAACCTGCCTCCTCAGACAGACTGAAACCTCATTGAAACCTGGCCCTTAAATATGCTTCAGCACTGGTGATGAATGACTTCCTTATGAGTAAAACAACGCTAAATAGACCTTTATTAGCTAATGCTTAGTAATTTAGAAAATAACTCTTCAGAAATGCCATTTGAAGAACTCACAGCATTCCTTTTGAAAGTTCTTATTTAATATTTTTGTACTAACTGTTTAGTAGTAGGAAGAATATATTAAAAACCCACTATGTGTGTAATATACCATGCTTATTTTGCATGCACTGTCATTTATTTAGTATTAACTCATAGCACCCCTTTTATAGCAAGTAAGTTGCCTAAGGATATATAGCTCGTAGGAGAGTTGAGACTAAAACCCCAGACTTTCTAACTCAAAAATTTATGTTAACAACAATATTACCAGAAAACACAAAAAGAAAAAAGGTAACAAAAAATATGTTAACTATTCAACACTTAGGGTGAACCAAGTATTTAAAAGTATTACCACTCCAAATCTTTACCTTTGTCTATGACTTTTTACATTACAGACAGTCCTTGAGTTATTTCGGACCCGATGAATGCCATTTCGTGATTAGTCACCATCTCCCATCCTATCCTCCTATATAATAAAGAGGTAATATGCAAATTAGTCCTCACACTGTCACAAAATGGTTACACCCACAGCAGAGGCAGGGTTCCCATAACAAGCTGTTACGAGCAATCAGCAGAGACTTGAGGCTGCGTGGTGCTGGGCCAGGGGACCTGAGCTGTGCCCTCACACAGTGGGGCTTGATGGAGGACCTCAGGCCGTGCTGCTGCCTGGTGGGGCTTGACGAGGGACTTCAAAGCATGCCCCTTGCCCCAGCCCCGGCTGGGGGACCTTAGGCTGTGCTACCCATGCAGCAGGGCTTGATGGGGGACCTCAGGCCATGCCCCCCACCTAGGTTGTACCCCTGCCCTAGGCTGGGGACCTGAGGCTGTGCCCCCCCTCGTCTCCTGCCACGGCACCAGACCAGGGGAACTGAAGCTGCGCCACCTTCCCAGTGGGGCTTGACAGGGGCCCTGAGGCTGAGACCCCGCCTGGCAGGGCTTGACAGGGGTGGGGCCAGCCAGGTCTGGGTCTTGCGTGATTTCAAGGCATGTGTGGGTGGGTGGGGACTTGACTCTAGGTCCTGCAGCGTGCCCCAGACTCTGACAGGAGGAAGATTTTCATATACATTTTTTCTAATTTTCTTTCATCTCTGACATTTCTATTATAGAGAAAGGGCAAATAGCAATATTAAAATATTTCCTCTAATTAATTCCCTTTTAATGTGCACAAATTTTGTGCACTGGGTCACTAGTGTGAACAATAAAAGGACTGATTAACCTTACTTGTTCAAAAATATATAAATTACATCTGCTGACAACTGATTGAAGTTTAAGTAGCATTTAAGCTAAGAATCCCCCTTTGTTTTCATTCACCCATATTTGCTCACCATTTCTGCAGAGAATAAGAGAGATCCTAAAGATCATCTAGCTTCAGTTTGTTTTTTAGACTGAGAACCTATACCCAAGAGGTTAATTAACTTGGCTAACCTCACACACACACACACAAAAATAAGAATGAGTTGCTTATTTTGAATCCACAACCATGTGAACCACAGATTATGACTTTTTAAAAAGTATATTTGTTGAACTTCTCAGTCCTTTTTCTTTATCTTCTTTAATTTTTTATTGTAAACATTTATTGACCATCTGCTATGTGTTAAACTATATACTGAGAATTGGGATTCAAAGATGAATAAGACAGAAGTCTTTATTGTATTTAACTGAATTTCTTCTTGCCTGTATTTCTTAATTTCTTATTCCTTTCAGGCCCTCTTAATCCTTCATTTTCCCTCCTGAACTCTTTTCTATATCATCTCCTTTTTCATCTCCTGTTCTTTAATTTGCCAAAAAGCTAATATCCATTTCTTCTTCCTGCTCACACTTTTCTTTTAAGCACACCTCCTACCCTACCACCTCTGTTCTTCTCAGTTGCTTCTTATTTGATCATAATGTAATCTAAAGTGTGTTCTTTAGTATTTTACTTATGAATAAAGTACTATGCTCCCATTTTATTTAAAAAGCAAATTAGTCAATACAACTGTTGGTAAGAATTACTAAATGTTATATAATTTTCAAGGGTCCTTCAAGTTCTCAAAATTGTATTATGCTATGATTCTAAAGAATCATAGTTCTTGTCTGTGTGAATCCTTTGTTCCTTCTTAGACTTTTGATAGGAAAAATACTTTCCACCCTAGAATTAAATCTTTGGAGAATAATTGGTACTTAGCATAACAACATGAATAGACTAAATTCAAAGAACAAAATCGGCTCCATGATAACTGAATTCTATCAGAAGATCAGTTATCTAAGGCTGTATGTATATCCACATAATCTATCTCAGTACCTTGTTTGACAATCAGCTTGTATTCTTATCCTGCAGTTTCTATATTAATATACATCCTATATAATCCTATATGATAAAGATGTAATAGGCAAATTGTCCATCACTCCAAAACACAAGATGACTGGCAGGGGAGGGCAGATGTGGGTGATCAGGCCAGCAGGGGAGAGCAGTTGGCAGGGACCAGGCCTGCAAGGGAGGGCAGTTGGGAGTGACTGGGCCGATAGAGAAGGGCAGTTAGAGGGGACCAGGCCTGCAGGGGAGGGTGGTTGGGGGCAAACAGGCCTGCAGGGAAGGGCAGTTGGGGGTGACCAGGCTGGCAAGGGAGGGCAGTAAGGGGTGACTGGGCCAGTAGGGGAGGGCAGTTGGGGGTGACCAGGCCTATAGGGGAAGGCAGTTGGGGGGAAACAGGCCTGCAGGGGAGGTAAGTTAGGGCAAACAGGCTGGCAAGTGAGGGCAGTTAGGGGCAACCAGGCTGGCAGGGGAGGGCAGTTGGGGGTGACCAGGCCTGTAGGGGAGAAGAGTTAAGGGTGACCAGGCCCACAGGCAGAGGCAGTTAAGGGCAACCAGGCTGGCAAGGGAGGGCAGTCAGGTGAGGGCCGGCAGGGGAGCAGTTAGGTGTTGATCAGGCTGGCAGGGGGATGGTTAGGGGGTGATCAGACTGACAGGCAGAAACCAGTCTGATCAGGCAGGCAGGCAGGTGAGTGGTTGGAAGCCAGCAGTCCTGGATTGTGAGAGGAATGTCCCAGACTGGAGAAGGTGCAGGCTGGAGTGAGGGACACACACACACACACATACACACACACACACACACACACCGTGCACAAATTTTGTGCATCGGGCCTCTAGTATTATAATAAAGAAATATCTTAAGGTATTGAAATACCTTAAAATGCAAAGAAATCATTATTCACCATCTTTTAGCAATCTAAGTTGTGAGAATTACTTCTTTCTTCCTTATAAAATGAGGAAACTAAAAACATTCTCACTGCTTAGAATAAATTTGCTTATTTTTCATTTTATTTCTAAGAGTAAAACTGTCTTCAGTACTTTAGTCACAAAGAAACTTAAATCTCATTTTCTTCATTGTGTTGCTGCTGAACTGAGTAGACAAGTTGAAAAAAATACCTTTTTTTTTTTTTTTGTGCATCTAGGATTAAAGAAATCATCTGACCAGGATAGTACTTTTGTTTGGATAGGAAAGTCAGTAAAATTTTTTCCAATTTCTTTACATTTGACCATGATATTTTTTAGCAAGAGGCTAAGGCAATGATGGTAAATCTATTAAATGGAATGTCATGGTAAAATGACAGATATGACTTTATTTGAAGAAACATGTGAATGAAATAGTGTTAAACAACAGAAGAAAAACTGCATTATTACAATACAGTAGGTCCTCAGGTTACATCAGAGATCCGTTCCTATGGCACGAGGTAAGGTGATTTTCGCCGTAAGTCGGAACCCACCTACAGAAGCACCTACATCACTCACATAGAGCATATACACAGCAGTAATGAAGTGAAACAGTAAAAAAAAATTAAAAGATAACAATTCCTGACATTTACTTGTGGTAAATAATAAAAAACATAAAGCACATATGTACATATGTTGAAATGATGGAACTTTTTTTATATATATAAATAAACTAGTGGCCCAGTGCATGAAATTCATGCACATTAAAAAGGGAATTGATCAGAGGAAATATTTTAATATTGCTATTTGCCCTTTCTCTATAATAGAAATGTCAGAGATAAAAGAAAATTAGTAAAATGTGAATATCTTCCTCCTGTCAGGGTCTAGGGCATGCTGCAGGACCCAGAGTCAAGTCTCCGCCCACCCACGCGTGCCTTGAAATCACACAAGACGCAGACCCGTCTGGCCCCACCTCCGTTGGGCAAGATCCAGACTCTGCCAGGCCCATCCCCATTAAGTCTCGCCAGGCGGGAGGTACAGCCTCAGGTCCCCTGCCCTGGCCCAGTGCCATGTAGCCTCAGGTCCCTGCTGACTGCTTGTTATGGCTTCTTACGAGAACCCCGCCTCTGCTGTTGGCACAGCCATCTTGTGATGGTATGAGGGTTAATTTGCATATTACCTCCTTACTATATAAGATGATACAAGTTGTCATTCAAAGAAACATCAGGATAGGTCTCAATCTCTCAGAAGAATAGTATAAGGAAACATTTATAAGTATTTCTGCTTGATGTGTAATCTTACTAAAATGAACAGGTCTCTTCATGGAGTTCTGTTTAGTATGAATAATACTGGGATATTACACAAAATAATTCACAAGAATACTGCTAAGGAAGAAAAAGGTGATTATTTCTCCATTTTACAAAGTAAAAGGATTCTCTTCAAAAGACAGTGTTTTCCCCTTTATTAAAGGAGAGTAAATCTTACCAGGAAAATGAACAGTTATTTCTCTATTTTTATGGTAATTAATATAATTTTATCAAATTAACAAATAACAAGCAAACCAAGAAGGACAAAACATTAAAAGAAAACGTGAGCTCATGAAATGGGAGCTAAAGTAAAGACTTCTTGTATAAAATTTTTTTTAATTGCCCAGTGGTAATCCTATATAATAAAAGGGTAATATGCAAATTGACCCTAACAGCAGAACCACTGGGAATGACTGGTCACTATGATACACACTGACCACCAGGGGGCAGACGTTCAATGCAGGAGCTGCCCCCTGGTGGTCAGTGTGCTCCCATGGGGGAGTTCTGCTCAGCCACAAGCCAGGCTGATGGCTTCCAGTACAGCGGTGGTGGTAGAAGCCTCTCCCACCTCCTCAGCAGTGCTAAGGATGCCCGACTATAGCTTAGGCCTACTCCCTGCTGGCAAGTGGACATCCCCTGAGGGCTCCTGGATGCCAGAGGGATGTCTGACTGCCAGTTTAGGCCCAATCCCCCCAGGGAGCGGGCCTAAGCCAGCAGGTGGACATCCCCTGAGGGGTCCCAGACTGCAAGAGGGCACAGGCCAGGCTGAGGGACCCCCTCCCCCCTGAGTGCACAAATTTTTGTGCACCGGGCCTCTAGTTAAAGGTAATAAAAGGCCCTGCATAGGTGGCTCAGTTAGTTGGAATATTGTCCCTTGTACCAAAGGGTTGTAGGTTAGATTTCCACTTGGGGCACATATGGGAGGCAACCAATCGATGTTTCCCTTTCTCTTTCTCCCTCTCTCTTCTTTTGTCTCTAAAATAATAAGAACAAAAATGTTTTTTAAAAAGGTAAAAGAATTATGGAAAGCAAGCACCATGAAAACAGGGCAGGTTGATATCATTCAGAGATTATTATAGAACACCACAAAAGAAACATTTTCCAGAGTGACTTCAAGTTTGAACCTATGCAACTCTTTTGTCTATATTTTATTTACGCCCACAAAAGCGGATACCGTTTATCACCACATCATCATAATTCAGCATATTTCAGAGTCAGAAGACTAGGAAACAAAATGTTCCCTGCAGGTCAGGGTTTTGATGACTGGCAAAACACTAGCAAGCTTGCATTGCAGTTGTCTGAACCACACCCAGTCTGCAGTTAAATATAGAATTTAGTTTCTGGAACTATTGGTTTTCTTAACCTTCACAGTCCAAGTATTCACTGAAAACATTAAAAGTAAAAAGGAGAAAGGAAAGAGGCTGAAACCAAAATCCAAGTACTAATAAACTGTCCTGGGAAGAATTCCAAAATGCAGAAAATACCAAGAGAATTAAATTACAGAAACCTCAAGCAACATTCTAGAAACACTCTACAAACTGATCTGTCTCTTCTATGTTGATTCTCCCAGGATGTATAAACACACATAAAATGCATCTGAGCACTAGAGCCATGTCTCTAACTCAGATGAGATATTCAGATGTAAAGCTTGTCAGATCAATAGCAGTGATATCAAATTTAGAGCTATGATTTAATTTTGGTTTGTTATAATATCACGGTTGTGATGTTATTTTTCTTCGTGAAGAGGTACTTTTATCCTAAAAAACTATTTATAAAATTTGGGGGAAGAGACACTCTCTAGCTGCAATTTTTATTGCCTGTTGAAGGGGGTAACAGGAGAATATTTTGGATTAATGTTTAAAGTTGTTTTGGAGATTGATGAAGGTAAAATCAACAACAAAAAATGTTTTCATTATAATTTCATGGGGTTTAGTAGTGATTCTGCTTTATTCTGTTCACTGACGATGAACATGAAAAGAATCTAGGAGGAATAAAAAATATAAGTATTGTGGGTATACTGATCAAAAAAATAAAATAAATCATGCAATAGTTTTAATTACAAATGCACACAGACATATTCACTTGCCTTTATTTTCCTGAGCACACCCAGACACAGACTCATCATTCAACTACTCTGATGAAAAATAAGGGCAATAAATTACCTATACATACAAATCTGGCTCTAAAGTGGGTACTCTTAACCATTATCTTCTGTTGCTTTTGCCTGTCGTAGCTAGGTACTCTTAGATTTATTCCTGTATCTCGTTAAAGCCCTTTTTAAGTTGTTGCTTCTTTCTATCTTGCTTAATTGGAACTGAGAACCTATATAAGGAGACTCAAAAGTTTCTTTTATCTTTCTGTCTTGAGACCAGCATAAGTACAACAGCCAGATCCCACTCTTCTGTGTCCCACTCATATAGCCAGCACTCCAGAGACATACCGGTTTCCAAAGCTAAAAGAATATCCAGCTCAAAATTCTGAATGCTTAAAAAGGAAAGCGAATACGATGTTAACTGAAATAAGTCAGTCAGAAAAAGCTAAGAACCATATGATTTCATTCATATGTGGGACATAAACCTGAAACTCAAAGACAGAGACAACAGTATGGTGTTTACCAGAGGGAAGAGGGGTGGGGAGGAAGTAAAGAGGGCCAAATATATGGCAACAGAAGAAGATTTGACTTTGGGTGGTGGGAACACAATGCAACATGCAGATGAGTATCATAGACATGTACACTTGAAACTTATGTGGTCCTATTAGATAATGTCACCCCAACATATAATTTTAAAAGTAGCTTTGCTCCAAGGTCACAAAGCATCCAAAACTTCTGACCGTACACTCTAAAGACATTTCAGGCCTTCTACTCTAAAACGTATTCTCTCCATCCCTAGCACTTTTCCTTATACCTAATAAGTATCAAAGGGACACAGGCTTGCTGAATAAAAGTCACATTTGAATCTTACATTTCTGCACATGCAGATATTTCTGACATACAATTATAGATACCTTTTTCCTCTTGTGAATATGTAAACTACTTGAGGTAAGCTTAGCTCAGTGATAGCACGTAAGCAGATAGATGTTCTATAAATAAATAGCTCAATGAATAAATATTAGTCAATTATCTAAATCTATTTTACTCATTAAAATCTAGTCAGGTCCTCTTTAAACAATGACAACAAAAATCTTTTTAATTATGGGAAATAGCAAACCTTCAGAATGTAATAAACCATGAGTCCCCTTATAGATATTAGCCAGCTTTAACAATTATGAATTGTTTTGCCAGTTTTGTTTCATTTTCCCCCCATTACAATCTCCATATGCTCCCAAGCAGATTGAAGGTTGCAGAGCACATGTTAATCTAGTGAAATAAGTCAGACTTCAGAGTTAACAAAGGCCAAGTCCATATATTAAAAACAATCTGAACACTCCCAAATAAAAAGAACACTCCTCTTTAGTTAATAAGCAGAGCTCAAATCTATGGTTAGCATTGTTTAAAAGTCTGCACGTGGCTAGGCCACTTATTAGGTTTGTGGCCCTGGGAATTTACTCAATCTTGTAAAGCCTTGATTGACTTACTAGAAAAAGGAGAAACCAGGGCTGCTACCTTTGCATGTTTTTGCCAGTGTATCTTCAGGCTAATTCTCTAGATGTGGGAATGTTGAGTGAAGGGTAAGCCCATGGGTTATTTTCTGATACTGTCCAATTCCTCACCATGAAGTTGTGACATTTTGTACACTCACAAGCCATGTATGAGAGTTCCCATGTCTCTGCAGCCCAATCAATAGGAAATGTTGTGGAACTTTTGGATTTTTGCCAATGTGATAGGAAAAGAATGACATCTCAGTATAATTTTAATTATAATTTTAATTTCTCTTACCATGAGTTAAACTGAACATCTTTTCATGTTTAAGGACCATTTTCTTTGTTTTTCTGCTGATATCTTTAGACAATTGTCTATAGATTTTAGGTCTTCTCTCCCTTTTAATAGTTCTTTTATACTAGTACTAGAGGCCTAGTGCACAACATTTGTGCACTGGAGGGTGTGGGGGTCCCTCAGCCCAACCTGCACCCTCTCCAATCTGGGAGCCCTCTCCAATGTGGGAGTTTCTGTCATTGCATGAATCATATGAGCGAATTGTCTGAGATCCCAACTCAGTTTGATTTGTTGCTCACAGAATAATAGAGGCATATTTTTTTTTCCTTTGCTTCATTGGAGATTTCCTGAAAGTTTTAGGATATCTTCCGCTTTCCCTCCATCCCACACTGCAACAGTAACTTGCTCCAGGCTCACTTTGCTCTAGTGTCTAGGAGATCCGTCTGCCACCAGAACTACGATTCCCAACATTCCTGGTGCTCCCCGGGCTCTTCCTTTTCCCTTCCTGCTCTGTCTAAGCTGCTCCACTCTCCGTTGGCTCTCTTGCTCTGCTCTCCACCTGGCAGCTTGGAGGGAACGACTGAGGGAGCCACATCCCCCCAAGCCACCAGCTCTCCTGCTCTGCTCTCCACCCGGCGCCCATGTATGCAATTAACCCGCCATCTTTGTTGGGTTAATTTGCATACTCACTCCTGATTGGCTGCTGAGTGTAGCAGAGGGATGGTCAATTTACATGTTTCTCTTTTATTATATAGGATATCAGGGATAATTATAAGTGGTAAATAGTTTTTCAATTTTTTCTTAACTGCTCATGGTTCCCAACATTTTTTAAAAGTTTATTCAATGAAATTTAGCAACCCCTTTTTACTTTAGTAAAGTTTTTAGATTTTTGAGTCATAGTTAGAAAAAATTTCTCTATTTCCAGGATATGGAAGAATCACTTGCGTTTTCTTCTATTACTTTTATGGATTCACTTTTTTGATTCATTTGATTCACTTATCTTGGTATACAGTGTGAGGAATAGAATTTTTTTTTTACTTACACTAATATATGTGAGTAAGACTAGTACTTTGCTGGTTTTACAGTTTGTGCATATGTATTTATTCACCCATTCAATCTAGAAATAAAACATCATGCATTGCTCTGAGGCTAGGGGATTTATAGTTCATGTTAGAAAATAAGAAGTCCCATTTTCACAGATAAAATTCATACTGTGACCTTCTCTATGATTGCTTTTTGCATTTTTGCAACATACATTCTTCCTGGTTATACCACATAATATAAAATTAAACCAAAGATAACTAATTCCTGGATTAAAGACACTTACCAAATAAAATTAAGCTTAAAAACTGAAAATTGGAGAAACCAAAATGGCGGCATAAGTAAACACCTGAAATTGCTGCCTTGCACAACCACTTCAAAACTACAATGAAGAGAAAGGGCGGACACCACCCAGAACCACAGAAAGGCTGGCTGAGTGGAAATTCTACAACTAGAAGTAAAGGGTGAAGCACACCAAGACTCAGAGGAGGTGCAGAAGTAAAGTGCAGAAGTATGAAGGCACACACAGAAGGGGCTGGCAACTGAGGAAGCGGTTGTCTTTTTCAATCCGGAGGGAGTCACAAGTTCCCAATGGCTGTGAACTCCAGTTCCGGGAGAGTTTCTGGGGATCCAGACTTATATGGGGAGAAGCGGAAGAACTCCAGAGCAGCTTTCTCTCAGCAGTGCTTGCAGAGATTACCGTGGGACACTGAGACCCAGTGCCTCTTAGGACTGGGCTGAAGATCAGCCATAGGTGTTTGCTCCGCCCTGTTGATTCTCGGAGACTCCGCACCATCCAAGGCACCATCCAAGCTCCGCACAGAGGCTTTTGTATTTAAAAGGCTGGGTAGCCTCAGGCAGAGCCTAAATTAGCACCTCCTTGGAGATCCAAGAGCCAGTGTACTCAGTGGTCAGAGTGGAACCATCCAGATTACAACTTCTCAGATCCATAAGGGACACACTCAGGGGGCAGACTCAGTGAGCACCAAAGTACCATATGACCCAGCAATTCCACTTTTGGGTATTTATCTGAAGAAAACCAAAGTACTAATTCAAAAAGATATATTCAGCCTTATATTCACTGTAGCATTATTTACAATAGCCAAGATAGGGGAAGCAACCTAAATGTCCATTGATACTTGAATGGATAAGAGTAGAAGTCGCACATATATACAATGGAATATTACCTAGCCATAAAAAAGAATGAAATCTTTCCACTTGCGACAACATGGATGGACCTAGAAAGTATTGTGTTAAGTGCAATAAGTAGACAGAGAAAGACACATACCATATGATTTCACTTATATGTATAATCTAAAATACAAAATAAACAAACAAAACAGAAACAAACATATAGATTCAGAGAACAAACTGATGGTTGCCAGATGCAGAGGGAGTTGGAGAGATAAGTGAAAAAGGTGAAGAAATTAAGAAGTGAAATTGCAGTTATAAAAATAGTCACAGGGATATAAAATACAGCATAGGGAATAGTCAATCCTATATAATCCTATATAACAAAAGCGTAATATGCAAATTGACCTAACAGCAGAAAGACTGGAAATGACTCGTCACTACAACACACACTGACCAGCAGGGGGCAGATACTCAATGCAGAAGCTACCCCCTGGTGGTCAGTGTGCTCCCACAGAGGCAGCTCTGCTCAGCCACAAGCCAGGCTGCTGGCTGCCAGTATAGCAGTGGTGTACTGGCACTCCCACCTCCTCATCAGCGCTAAGGATATCCGACTGCAGCTTAGGCCTGCTCCCTGCTGGCAAGTGGACATCCCCTGAGGGCTCCCAGGCTGCCAGAGGAATGTCTGACTGCCAGTTTAGGCCCAATCCTCTGGGGAGTGGGCCTAAGCCAGCAGGTGGACATCCCCCGAGGGGTCCCAGACTGCAAGAGGGCACAGGCCGGGCTGAGGGACCCCCGCCCCCCCCAGCCAGTGCACAAATTTTTGTGCACCGGGCCTCTAGTAATATTATAATTACTGTGTGTGGTGTCAGATGAGTACTAGCCTTGTGAGGGGGATCACTTTGTAAGTTATATAAATGTCTCATCACTAAGCTGTTACCCAAACCTAACATGATATATGTTAACTATAACTGAAAAATTAAAAAAAAATTTTTTATGAAAATTTCAGTGGCCTCCTACATAATTATTCAATTATTTTGTTGAAAACAAAACAGCAAAGAAATTTTCTAAAATATAATACATAAATTTAAATTAAAAAAATTTCTTCTAAAGTTTCTTAAGTTACTGAGGACTCTCTTATATTATATTTATAGATGTTAACTCCAGTTTTATGAATTCTCAATGGTGGGAACATATTATTTCAATGAAACAACATTTATACTACTTCAAAATACTTATAGAGATAGAACCTAAATCCCAAATCACTTGCTTGAAATGAAAATTGTCCAAATCTATCCAGTGTCTTTGGAAAAATGCTCACAGGAAAAAGAGATCTGTACCTTTCCATGACAGCGAGGCACTCCTTTCTCCAGGTAAATCGACTCCCTCGTCGTAATCTGAAGGTGCCTGATGCAGCAGAGACTGGGGGAGGCGTTTGTCTCCATTCTGGGTCTTCTATTGGAATGGGGGCTGGTCTCATACTTAGCGTAGCCCCTGAAATAAACAAGTATTTTTAAGCAAATTTCTTCTAATTTATTAAAATCAATGTGATAAATATGTCATGAAATCAACAGTAATAAACTTTTGCCTCTTCACTGAAACTTGCAGGCCCAACACATTTGATATTTATATATTTTTTAAAAATAAAAATTATTTGACCAAAACAAAAAATCTGAACAAAAATTCTTCCTTAAAAAGTCAACAATTATTTTATGTCTTTTTTATTTCTAGCTTGTCATTTGTCTTTTATCTTTGTGTCATTTTCTTGAAACAAAACTCAAAATTTATCTCTTTTGGAGAATAAGTATGATATTTAGCCCAGTGACAATCTGACTACCTTCCTCTGAAAAATCTCTCTTGAAATTCCTATTTGGAAGTTTTAACCTTTTTGAACAATTCCCATCTATGTTCAGAAATTTTCTTTACCATTCAAAGGATTTTTTGTTATTGAGAAAATGGAGCCCTAAAAGTAGAGCCCTACAAGGAGGCAAGAGTTGAATTTAAAATAACTCTGATTTTTGTAAACTCTAAGTCACATATAGCATAAAAAAAAATAGGATGATATTTGATATCTTTAGTATACTGACAAAATCAGATCTCCATAGGTCTACTACCTATTAATGCTAAATCCCATTTTCTGTTACTTCTGTCATATAATTAAAACAATTGAAAAAAATTTATAACTGAGATACTGTACTAATTCAGACTAACCTTTTCTTAAATAGCCTGAACTGGTGATGATGCGTGTATTCATTTATTTACCATTTACTAAAACCTTCTTACATGGCCTGTTCTATGCTACAAGCAATGAATGAAACAAACCAAAAAAAAAAAAAAAAAAAAGCAACATTGTCTTTGACTTTCATAGACTTCATTCAAAGAATATAAATGTAATTTGATACGCTATCATATAATTCACTCCCTGGCTCTCCTACTGTTCTTCCTTAAAAAAAAATTTTTTTTTCAATTACAGTTTACATTCAATATCATTTTGTATTAGTTTCATATATATAGCATAGTAGTTAGAAAATCATATACTTTACAAAGTAGTTAGAAAATCATATACTTTATAATACCCACATGACACCAGACATCCTATATAATAGAAGGATAATATGCAAATTGACCCTAACAGCAGAATCATTGGGAATGACTGGTCACTATGACACACACTGATCACCAGGGGGCAGACGCTCAATGCAGGAGTTGTCCCTGGTGGTCAGTGCACTCCCACAGGGGGAGCTCGGCTCAGCCACAAGCCAGGCTGATGGCTGCCAGTACAGAGGTGGTGGCGGGAGCTTCTCTTGCCTCCTCAGCAGTGCTAAGGATGTCCGACTGCAGCTTAGGCCTGCTCCCCTGAGGGCCCCCAGGCTGCCAGAGGGATGTCTGACTGCCAGCTTAGGCCTGATCCCCCGGGGAGTGGGCCTAAGCCAGCAGGTGGACATCTCCTGAGGGGTCCCAGACTGCGAGAGAGAGCAGGCCGGGCTGAAGGGCACAGAGGGCTGAGTGCACCAGGCCTCTAGTAGTTATTATAATACTAGGGGCCCGGTGCACAAAAATTTGTGCACTCGGGGTGGAGGGAGTCCCTCAGCCCGGCCTGTGCCCTCTCACAGTCTGGGACCCCTCAGTGGATGTCCTATGATGGCCCCAGTCTGCCAGGCGCCTTTTGTGTGTGTGTGGGTGCATGTGTGTGTGTCACCACTGGGGACCTGCCCCCAGCCGCATCTGAGGCTCGGAGCAGTCCTCCTCTGTGTGTCTACCTGCCGGGGGCCTGCCCCAAGGCACACCGTCAAGGCTTGGAGCAGGCATCCCCTCTATGTTGATCTCTCAGACTCTTGCCCTCCCCAGCATGTTGTTCTCTTTTTTGAGCGTGGCCAGGGCTGGGTGCGGCATGCCTCCCAAGCTTGCCTACTGCCCATCTTCCTCCAGCCACCAGAAAGCAGGGAAAACCCGCCTCGTGGTCAGGCCAGCCTTTTCCTGCTCCCTGATCCTCGGAAGGGACCTGGGAAGCCGCCAAGCAGGCTGCCAACTCTTTCTCACTCACCCGTCCCCTGCTGCCTTCCTTTCCCACTTCCCGGTGCCGCCAAGGGGTCTTGGGAGCTGCCAAGCAGGACCCCGGCCCCTGCAGTCTTGCTTTCGCGCTCCACGATGCCCCTCAAAGGGTCTGGGCAGCCACCAAGCAGGCCGAGACCCCCCCCTGCCGCCTCTTACCCGCTTCCCGGTGCCCTCCAACCCTGCCGCCTCTTTCCCACTCACGGGTCCTGGGTCCTGCGCTGTCCCGCCCTGCAGCCACTCTGTGCACTTGGGAGGTCCCTCAGCCCGGCCTGTGCCCTCTCGCAGTCTGGGACCCCTCGGGGGATGCCCACCTGCTGGCATGCCTGACTAGCCTGGGTGAGGGGCTTTAAGGCTGTCCACAGCTCCCATTGACCCAACGTCCCAGCAAGGCTGGCTGGACGCAGGTTTCTGGAGTTTTTTCTCCTATAATTGATACTGTTCCTTGAAGGCCTGGGGTTATCTTCTATAATTGATACACTGTTCCTTTAAGGCGGCCTTCTAACTAACTGAAGCCTCCTCTGCTTCACCTCGCAGCGTCTATAATGAAACAATTGT
>PVJC01032932.1:0-19650 GCA_004026665.1 Murina feae
AAAAAAAAAAAAAAAAAAAAAAAAAAAAAAAAAAAAAAAAAAAAAAAAAAAAAAAAAAAAAAAAAAAAAAAAAAAAAAAAAAAAAAAAAAAAAAACAAAACAAAACACTTTGCATATCTTAAAATATCAACTGAGGCAACAAATAAGCACTTATCTATTATGTTCCTAAGCATTGCTGTTTCATATTCCCATTCAGGAAAATAACTCAAAAACTTAATGTGTTTATAGAAACAACCAAGAAAAAAGAAAACCCTTTGAGAGCATAAAAAGGTCCAGCATTAAAGAGAACACTTTCGAGTTTTTTGTTTGTTTTAGGAGAATGATAGAGGTTAGTCACAAATTCAATGAAAGTTTATTTTCAGCACTTGGAAAGTCTAACAATCTAAAAGGTGATGTGACAGACTACTTACCCAAGGCTACCTCTCCTTACACTGTCCAGCTCTCCATAATCTACTCACCACAGTGGAAATCTCATCTGATTTAGAAGGTGTTCTTATTTCTCTCACACTAGTGATATTAGGGGAAAACAATATGCTTTGGAAAATATTTTCTATGTGTAGTTATGGTTTGATTTTGAAATTATGTATAACTCATATCACCACGAGATCCAATTGACTACAAAAATAAATACACATTTTGAAATTTTATGTATGGGACATTAACCACCATCACATGTATGGGGCAGTTAATATCCATCAAAAAATGAAATTAAATCAGAGGGATGTCTGAGGAATGGCAGTGTGAGAGATCCCCTTGGTCTTTCCCCTTGAAGTTTCAACAATTAGAACAGCTATACCTAATTCAACAAAGGATTCCCTGTGCAACGCATAAACACAACTGAGAGATCCACTTATTGTAACATACAAAGTGGGCAAGTGGGAGCGAACTGGGGAACCAGGGAAGAGAGAAGTAAAAAAAGCTGCGAGGAGCCATAGACACAGCCCTACAGCCAGGAGTGTAAGGTGGGGCTCAGCCTGGAAGGGGAGGAACCATGTGTCGCTGGCACTCTCTTCAGCCAGGAGAAGCAAAGAGAGTTGGTGGGCATTCCTGCAGGGGTGGGATCAACATGGGGAAGGACATAGCACAAAGGTGCTGCCACATTTGTCTGGTGGTCAGCACACCAAAGAGAGAAACAAGCCACAGAGCCTGGCCGCCCCTTAACCTCCCAGAGCTCTCTTCTTTTGCCCTTGTATGGCGGGCATGCAGGGGCTGTGGTCTCCTTTACATGTCCCGCACAGAGGGGGACACTTGAACCGGTTTGTGCAATCTAGGAGGCGCTTTTAAGAGTAATGAAAGACAGACATAAAATAGATTAAAAGCTTGGGCTGGGTGTGGTGCCGGCCCTCTGGAGGGACAGGTACACACACACACACACACACACACACACACACAGAGCCAGCTCCGAAAGTTGTTTATTAAACACTTGAATTACAGGAAGTTACATCACATCTGGGTGGGCCTTTGACATCATGAGATCCATCCCCGTAACACTGGGCAGGGGAGTCAGACTGAGTGGTGTCCAGTCTTTGACTGGTGTTGCCTTCAAGGATTAGCTTTTGCCCTGCAGAGTCCCAGCTGATGTAAATTAAGCCAAGTGTATTCTAATGGCCTTTAACACCCTTGGTTTTGGGTTACCCAAGAACTGTTACTACAAAATCACTTTTTCCATGAACAAAGTGTACTCTGTGACTGGTCCCAGAATTTGGGGGTGGGGAGGTTCTGCAAAGGTCAGAGGTCATCATTATGGGGAGGGCAAAGCAACTTAGAAGGCCGCCTAGTTACCCAGGCCCACCTCACTCCCATGCATCATGGTTAATTGACAGCAGCATCTGGCTGCAGGGAAAAACACTGGGGTTTTGGGGATTTGGAGCCCCACCCCCACCTTGTTGCCATGCGAGGTTTCTCCCTGGGGCTGGGGTGACTGGATCACATTCCCATTTTCCTGCATCCCACAGAGATCTGAAATGCCAGAGAAGTGGAAGGGAGGTAAACACGTCCGATTCAACGTCACTTATTGGAAAATAATAGAAAGACTTCTGTGTATCAATTGACTAGAGAAGTGACAATCATGCATAGAGACCTAGATAGAGAAGGAATCCATCAAACTCAGGAATAACGAATAAGGAAACTCATAAAGAAAATTTAAAAATCTCCAGAAAACTAATTTAAGGACATGGAAATATGTGATTTAAATGACTGAAAATTCAAGCTTGCAGTTATTTAAAAAAGTCAATGAGGTGCAAGAAAATACAGATAGGCAGTTTAATTAGCTCAGAAAACAAAACCAGCACTTTACCAAAGAAACTGAAACTTAAAAAAAATTACCAAACAGAAATGAAGAACAATAAAAGAGATCAAGAATGAATTAGTGCCCTAGCCAGTTTGGCTCATAGATAGCACATCAGCCCCATGGACTGAAGGGTCTTGGGTTCAGTTCTGATCAAGGGCACATACCCTAGCCCTAGTTGAGGCTCCTGCAGGAGGCGGCCACTTGATGTATCTCTCTCACATCGATGTTTCTCTCTCTGTGTCTCTCCCCATGTGGGAGGCAGCCAATCACTGATTCCCTCTCATCATTAATGTTTTTATCTCTCTCTCCCTCTCCCTTCCTGTTTGAAATCAATAAAAATATATATTAAAAAAACTACAATGACATAGTAGTAATAACAAGTACTAGAGATTTCGTGGAGAAAAACAAACCTTCATTCACTGCTGATGGGAATGTGAACCAGTAAAGTCACTATGGAAAAGAGTATTGTGGTTCCTTGAAAAATTAAGGATAAAGGTGCCATATGACCCAGCAGTCCCTCTTCTGGGTATCTGTCTGAAAAACTCAAAAACATTTACTCACAAAGTTATATACACTTCTATGTTCATTGCAATATTATTTACTGTACTAGGACATGGAGACTACCTCAGTGTCCAATATAGAATATTGGATAAAGAAGATATGGTACATATATGTACAATGAAATATACTCAGCAATAAGGGAAGATGAGATACTGTCATTTGTGTCAACCTGGAGGGGCCTTGAAAATATTATGCTAAGTAAAATAAGTTAGTCGTGAAAAACAAAAACCATATGATTTCACTCATATGTGGGATATGAAAGTGAGAGTTATAGAGACAGAAAGCAGTATAGTGATTACCAGAGGGAAGGGGGGGTAGCCAAGGGTAAAGGGGCCAAATATATGGTGACAGAAGATGATTTGACTTTGGGTGGTGGGCACACAACCCCAGGTCAGGTCATGTATCATAGAATTGTAAACTTGAAACCTTATGAACCTATGCCACCCCAATACACTTAATAAAATATAGAGAAAAAGATAACAATTTAAAAATGAAATAAAAAAATAATAGGTAGTACTTTGGTTCAAATTTAGACAAATTCTTTTTAAGTTATTCAATCTCTAAGGCATTCTTAGAAATGTAAAATGTTATTGAATAGAATATAAACTTTGTGTCAAACACTGGTCTATTCTGATAAGCTATTGAAACTCTTTTGTTATACTAAGTACATTTTAAAACAAAATAACTGCAATTTTTCCCTCCAGATGATTATATTGTAGGGTTGTAACATATGCCATTTAACAAATTGCCTTTTTGGAAAATTAGGCAGGTGGTTTCTAATTGCACCACTCTGTAAAATGTCATTTGAGTATCCTCAGGAGAAACATGCCATTGCTCCCTGGTTGTGGGAGAAGGGGTTCCTGGAAGTGAATTTGCTATATCACAGATATGCCCATTTCAGGAATTGTTAGGTATTAGAAAATATCCTTTGAAAAAGTTTATCCCATGATCAGCCTCGTGACTGACGGTATTACAGCCTTCCCATGTCTAGTAAAGGTCTGCCTTGAAAAGGATGTAAGCATCGACTTTTCATTTCACCCTTCCCTGACCTAATAGAGCCACCTACCCACAGACATTCTGCTGAGTGAGCATCTTAAATAAATCAGGTTCTAGTTTGCCATTTACACTCAGTGCTGCTCTTTCCCTCCACATTGCCTCATAAATCATCTCCTTCCCCATGTACGCTCCAGTCTTCTCCAGTCAATCTTTTTATTTCAGACTGTTCTGGTCAGTCTTCTTTTTTCAAGTTCTAGGGCAATTCTTTGAGAATTCTGCATATTTAGTAAAATTAGCCATGGAAAATATTAGATACACTGATATATAAATGTATATACATACATTAGATATATTAGATACACTGATACACACACACACACACACACACACACACACACACACGAGGCCCGGTGCATGAAATTCGTGCACAGGGAGGTGGGGGAGGGAGAGGGCAGGTGGGGAGGTCCCTCAGCCCAACCTGCACCCTTTCCAATTCGGGAACTCTCAGGGGATGTGCTACTGATGGCTTGGGCCCTCTCCACGTGGTTATCTGCTCTCTGCAAGGCCTGTGTGCTCCACACCACAGGGGGATGTTGGAGAGCCAGTTTTGGCCTGACCCCCACAGGCCAGGCTGAGGGACTCCACCTGGGGGAGGGACTGCAGGAGGTTGGCTCCAGGGTGGGTCTGGCCCATCTCACCCAGTCCCACCATGCTGCCTACCTCTTAATTAATTTCCTTTCAATGTGTACAAATCTGTGCACTGGGTCATTAGTATTTATATAAAACTAGAGGCCCAGTGCACAAAAAATTGTGCATTGGTGGGGGAGTCCTTCAGCCCAGCCTGTGCCCTCTAGCAATCTGAGACCCCTTGGGAGATGTCCACCTGCTGATTAGGCCCGCTCCCCAGGGGATTAGGCCTAAGCTGGTAGCCAGACATTCCTCTAGCAGTCCAGGGGCCCTCAGGGGATGTCCACTTGCCAGCAGGAAACAGGCCTAAGCTGCAGTCAGACATCCTTAGCTCTGCTGAGGAGGTGGGAGAGGCTCCCGCCACCATGCTGTGCTGGCAGCTGGCAGCCTAGCTTGTGGCTGAGCAGAGCTCCCCCTGTGGGAGCGCACTGACAACCAGGGGGCATCTCCTGCATTGAGCATCTGCCCCCTGGTGATCAGTGTGTGTCATAATGACCAGTCATTCCCAGTGGTTCTGCTGTTAGGGTCAATTTGCATGTTATCCTTTTATTATATAGGATTATTATATAGGATACTAGAATGATATTTCCTTTCTGAGTCACATGGTGACTATTTTAAGCATAGTGTTTCAGAAATGACATCTTTGTTATAGGGAATTCTCTTTGTACTTGCAAAGACAGCCAATGCAACCTTAGATGCATTTATCTGCAAAGGAGCCAAATTTAGATAAAGGGACAAAATAAAACCTATAAATCTTTCCTTAAATGAAATCAGTTAGATCAAAATAAACTCACTGGAAGTGGAATGCAAACTTGTTTATGCCAAACACCTGACAGAGGTTTTTGCCTCCTTGCCAAGTTTTCTGACTCTGTGTTCCAATAGAACCTGATAGGAACTTCCTAGCATTATCTCTTGGTCTTGCTCAGAGTAGAGGTGTGATTTTTCTAGTGTTATTGCTGATGGTTGACAGCTAATCCTAATGGAAGCGCAATGCCACATTTGCTAATCCTAACAGAGAAGCTAAACCACTTTCACTTTCAATCTGAAAATCCAAAGTCAGGTGAGTTTTTTAAAACAAGTTGCCACATAAAATTCTGTCCCAGGAAATACAAGATATGTTTATCTGGGAACATAAATATTTCAAGTCACTTGCTGTGTATGAGAATATCAATGAAGTCACTTTCCCTCCCTTGTTATTAAAAAAAAAAAGTCATTTTCACAACTCTAAAGGCTCACAAAATTTATCACAGACTATTGCAGAAGTGAAAACCTTTTCTTAATGATAGACTAACCACTTTAAAATTCATAGAATACACATGAATTCATGTATTGTTTTCAAAATTTTATTTTTGGAAAAAGCTAATGTAAAAAACCACATAGCTAATTTATGTAAGTATTAATAAATGTTATTGGCAAATAAAATTCGTACATTATACACATTAGAAAATATTTCCTCATACATATCATGCAGTAATCCACAAATGAGTAACGTTTTACTAGAATGTATTTTGACATCACAGATGAAATCACCTACGTCCTGAGGGACTTGAGTCAGTGGTGTCATGGAGTGGAAATAGCTCAGACTAATCGCAAGAGCTGATTGCTAAACTTTCAAGAATTTTCCCAGCTAGTTGGCAGCATGTTGGTAGCTTAAAATGAGCCATGTGAGAATATTTACACCATGAAAACTCCAGAGAGTAGTCATGCCACTCCACCCTAATCCATAACATTTTAAACATTTATCATTGGGATGGACTATATCTTTTACTTCTCATTTTTTTAAATATATTTATATTGATTTCAGAGAGGAAGGGAGAGGGAGAGAGAGAGAAACATCAAAGATGAGAATCATTGATCAGCTGCTTCTTGTACATCCCACACTAGCGATGGAACTCTGGCGAGGAATCAAACCCTGACCTCTTGATTCATAGATGGGTCAATGCTCGAACCACTGGGCTACTTATTGTTTTTTTACATATAGCATGGAAACTATTATAATCTGTTTATAAAATAAAGACTATCTGAGAATTAATAAATAGTGGTGGTAAGATTAAAATGTGCTCTGGCCTGGCAGTTCAGTTGGTTTTGATCTCAGGTCAGGTTACATATAAGAATCAACCAATGAATGCATGAAAAGTACAACAATAAATCGATGTTTCTCTCTTCATCTCTGAAGTCAATAAATAAAAGAAGATTTAATAAAAAATTAAAGTATAAGATAGTTGACTAAAAATAGCCATTTCACTATATTTTTATTTTTTACTAGGGGCCTGGTGCATGAAATTCATGCACGGGGTTGGGCAGTGGGGGAAAGTTGGGTCCCTCAGCCCAACCTGCACCCTCTCCAATCTGGGAGACTTCAGGAGATGTCCTACTGATAGCTTAGGCCTGATCCCCGTGGTTCTCTGCTCTCTACAGACCTGCCTGCTTGACACCACCAGAGACCCTGGTGTCGGCTCTCTGTGTGGGCATGCTTGCCCTTTGCTGCTGGGGCCAGGGGCAAGCAGTGCACTGCTGATTGCTTGCTCACTGCGGGGGATGTTCCTGCCCCGCCTCCAGCCACTTGTATGTCCATTGGCTCATTGGCTCAGAGCGCCCGGGTCCCAGGGATGTTCCTGCTTGGTGCCTGCATGTATAGGCCTGGAATGGCCGAGGGCTGTTCTGGGACCCTGGCTGCTCCAGGCCTTTGTGCAGGCTTACAGGCTTAGAGCGTCCTGGGTTCCAAGGATGCCAGGCCACTTGGCACCAGCACATGCACAAACGGCAGACCCACCCCGGACGCTCAGCACCTGCATATGCAAATTAACCCACCATCTTTGTCAGGTTAATTTGCATACCCACTCCCTATTGGTTGGTGGATGTCACTAAGTGATGGTCAAATTGTATCTTTCTCTTTTATTAGTATAGTTTCTAATGAAAAAATATATTTTGAAAGTACTGAGCTACTGGATGGAGACTATGATTTAAAAGGGGTTCCTGTTGTTAGGAACTATTTTCCATATAGCCTTGGAAAAGTATGCTAAGTCCATTTCAGGTTTTCAAAGTTCTTTTAAATTATTTTAAATTTAATTCCCACATTCAACAATAATCTTATCAAAAATATTAGAATGGTGACAGGTGTAGATAAAAATAGATTGTGGACATAATATCAAGTTTTTCCCCCTCCACCCACCATTTTCAGAAAGATGACTGGAGGTAGGCAGCCCACTGAATGTGGGCCCTTTTTAGCCAGTGTGCAGAACATTTTCACTGAAACATGTCACTGATTAATTCTAGGTTCTGACCAGCCCAGCCTGATTCATTTTGTCTTTTCTTCAAGAACAAATCTATATTTTTAAATGCTACATTATATTCATTTTATTTATCCTTTATTTATATATTCACTCCCTGATTTAACTTAAATTTAGTTCCCTCTTTTTCTTCTGTCTTTCCCCCACCATTTTCTTGGTAATTGCTATAACACTCCTGTTCATCCTGCAGTGTTTTTCAAGAAGAAAGGGAACTCATTAACATCATGTCATACTGTTGTTTCCATAGAAACAAACATTGTCAACTGGAGATAGCTGATCATGTATTTGCTTGCACAGTAACTTCTCTATGCCCTCATAAGGCCTGCTTAAGAGAAGTGCCTCTTTTTAAGAGTAACTCTTTGAGTACTTTAGGCGTTCAGATCTTGTAGTGAGATGAAATAGCTGAAATAAGCCTTATAAGGAGTTGGATGATACCATGCTTTCAGATCAAATTAATTAGTAGATTTGCTATGAGATTAATATAAGCACATATTTAAATGTGGTTATTTGGGTTAAAATTACAACTAATTCTTTATAAAGCTAAAATGTGTTAAATACTTTAATTTGGTCAAGATGCAAAATATATTTACAGTATAATAATCATTTTAAATAACCTGTGGTACAAACAATGCAATTATAACAAACAGAGGATACAGACTGATCTAAGATATGTGGTCGTTCTCCTGGTAGATCCATGCAGTATGTAATATAGCTACCATATGTTATTTTTCCTAGGAAATGACCTGAATAACATTTTACTATTTAATTGTAACATGATACAGTCTTATTTAAAAAAACAACAACATTTTTTCACCTCAAGTAATATTTGACTTAATTAGTGAGTTAACTGTACAGGTTAATATACATACCACAGATAGACTTGCTAATACAATCAAAACTTAGATCAGACAAAAATTCCCATGAAAGATTTCTAGAGTGCTAAGAGCAAAGACTATTTTGGTATTTACTATGCTTAATATTAATTCTTCAAAGGCACGTTTCATATCTATGTTATTTTATAACAACTGTTTTTTTGGTATAAATTATTTGAATTCAAATATAACTTCACTTTTAACAAAAAGTTTTATAAATTTACTAAAATCATAGTGGCTTTCATATTATTACTTAAAGCCTAAGGAGAAAAGAAGAATTTTTAAAGACTCATTTATAAGTATACACATCTCTTGCCATTAACTTGATGACTAGATTACTCTTTCTCCTATGGAAGGGCTGTACAAATTCTCTCTTCTCTTTCATTGGTATTTATCATCAAAGTTTAGAAAATATTAATTATTTTGGCAAAATATTTACATTTTAAATAAGTAGGCACATTTTTTTTCATTTTCTATAGTATAACCAGACAGATTTGAAAGTGATTTTGTTTTGTTATCTTATGAAAAGGTAGATATAGTCATACTGTTATTTGACAATCTCTAGATTTATAGACAGAGCCGATTTTAGTCATAGAAATTTTAAAATATTTTTTAATATATTTTATTGATTTTTTACAGAGAGGAAGGGAGAGGGATAGAGAGTTAGAAACATCGATGAGAGAAACATCAATCAGCTGCCTCCTGCACACCCCCTCCTGGCGATGTGCCCACAACCAAGGTACATGCCCTTGACCAGAATTAAACCTAGGACCCTTCAGTGCAAAGGCTGATGCTCTATTTGTGAGGTTCGCAGTGCAGGAAACTGAGTCAGAGAGTCAGGCAGATTGAAGGAGGAGAATTTATTCTGCACTCCCGGGCGAGGTCCAGAGGTCCTGGGGTCGGGCCAGTGGAGTCACGCCGAGAGGGAGTAAGGGGCGTTTTTTATGCAGCTCTTCAGTGAGGGCGGGGAGCATGAGCTGTGGGAGTTCCCACCCAGGAGTCTTCATGGTTTCCAGGAAGGAATCTATGTGGGCATCCCTCTGGTAGCTGACCTGTTAGGCATTCCAGGGCGGGACCAGTATCCGCATTTCCATCTGCCTTGCAGAGGCATACATCAGCTCCTGGACTCTCCTTTGACCTAACACTGTACACTGAGCCAAACCGGTTAGGGCAATATTATTTTTATTTTAAATCTCACCTTCAAATGTGCACCGTTAGTACTTGCTTGTCATTGACACTGTGCTGATTGTCATATAATGAAAAAGAAAACATGAATGTCTCACATTCATTATTAACTTATTTTAATAAAAGGAAATTATGACTTTACAGTTTCAGTGTATGTAATAATCAACTGGGATTTTTTTAAAGTAAAAGTGTTAGCAGCCCACCAGCAAGAGAACTAATTTGTTAGATGTTAGGGGAGATCAAAGTTGTGCATTTGACCCAGCCGCAGGCAGGAAGATCCTCGCTCCCGTCTTTGCTTGCACACTTGTTTGGGCTTGTCTTTCTCATAGAATTTTGTCAAAAGTAGTAGGACTCAGAATTCCGTGATGTTCCGTCCTCTTCCCATACAGCTACAAGTTCAAAGGTATGTGTTGTGATCCCTAATTATTACGAGTTATAGTTCACCAAATGGTTTTCCTAAAGACAAGTATCACAAGCTAATCATCAGACTGGATATCCTTTTTTCTGTCTGATGTCCACATACCAGGACAAAGCCCACATTTTTAATTTTTATTGCTGAAAAGCCCCACTTTCAGGTACTAGTTCCTGCATTAGTATTCAGGCTATGCTGTTGCAACAACAAACAACAACAACAACAACAAAAACACATTTAGTGGCTTGAATAACTTGGGAGTTTACTTCATTCAAAACAGCACAGAAGTGAATTATCCAGGGCTGGTGGAAATTATCTGCTGCAAGAAGACGTTTAGGCGTCCAGACTTCTTTCATATTGCTCTATCAGCTCTAAGTGTGCTGTCCTCAATCCCATTGTCAATGTTGGCTAGCATCCATATCCACTTTCCAGACCAGAAGGAGGTGAATTCCAGACCAGGTTTGGGGGCTTTATATTTAAAGTGATGATTCAAAAGTTGCTCACATAATTTCCTTGCATATACCAAGTGAGTGCACAGGTGTATCTACACTAAAAGAGACTAAGAATTGTATCTTATTGGGTTATCAGATTGTAACTAAAACTTGGGAGTGCCACTATTAAAGGAGAACAATTAGCACTCAATGCCACAAAACAGTAGTTGTGAAGGATGAGAAAATTAAACAGAAAAATATTATTTGCTACACAAATGTTAAGTTTTAAAAATTATAATCTCCATCATTACTAAAACGCTCTTTTCAGATCCCCATTCGTTATGCAATATTCCTCCTATAGAAACCACAGACTTATTAAAAATAATTTTATGAGAAATCATCTGATTAAACAAATAGGCTCACTTTCTGTGACCTAAGGCCCAACAATTTCTGAATCTGTAAAACCAAAAGTGAACCCATTCCACACACAGTCCACACTGACTCAGCACTTTTATTCAGAATAATTGATACAAAATGATATGTTAGGATTATTTGATCTCTAATGTCCCTTCCAGCAATAATACTCCATTATTTGTACTGCAAAAAGTGAATTTTTTCATATTACTATGACATATGTACATTATCATTTTTTTCAAGTTGATTAATTTCAACCTATCAGATAAAGAGCTATACATCTTTTGAAGTGAATACCTCTTACCCTATAGATAAAACTTTTTACATGCATCAGAGCCCTAAAATTCTAGATCTTGTCAGCCATCTATAAATACTAAAAATAAATAGCCATCCTGGAAACTTATATTAACTTCACACACCAATAGGTATTTCATTTTCTATTTTCATACATAAAATATACAATCATTCTGTATGTACTATGACATTCATATAAATGAGATAATAAAAATAAATGTTAATATTTGTGCATTTGCCCTTCTGCTTAGTTATAATGAACTTTTTCTTAGTTAATCAGAAACCAGATTTATCTGTCTTTCATACATATTCTCAGAGGTTCTACAGTTCCATACCAAAGTTACATTATCCCATCTAATATAATTGGTCCTTTAAAAATTACAAGAAATTGTTTATCTTGTACAAGGAAAACAAAGAAATAAAAATCACCTACTGTAATTTAGGTGATTTATGCTAAGACACCTGAATAAGATGGTTATACAGTTGCTAATATTCATCTACCTATTAATACCCTAACTTATGGGACATTGCCTTCTTTATTGCAAGCCGAATCCTTCATCTTTCCATTATCCTAGAAGAAATTCCATATTCTAATTTAGTCAGAATTGAGTTTTGAGCTGTAAATGAAAGAACTCAAGTTAATCAAATATATCTTCATAACTCTCAAATAGGAGGATAGAAAATCGGTGGAGAAGCTCTAAAGCAAAGTGGTAAGCAAATCGAGGTTGATGACAAATTTTCAAAACTCCTATCAATGTTTATTTTATTTTAGTTCTAGATTGAATTAAAGAAATGAGCCCACACTGTGTGTCAGGATAGAGGCACCACTCTCGGAGTGGGAAGGTAATATTTTAAGGAGATTTCACTGTTTTCATATTAATACCAATGACTTGTACTGCATAGAGACAGGAGAATATAAACACATGGCAATAAAAACAGACCTTAAATTAATTCTGATGAAGAAGTTAACAAACAAATGCTTTAAAACAACTATGATTAATATATCTAAGAAGCTAGAGAAATAAACGGAGAAAGTTTAAAAATGAAGAAACTCCAATCTAAAAATATCATATAGAAATTCTAGATGTAAATAATACAGTAACTAAATTTCTTAAAAAGAAACTTTATGTAGGACAAGACTGGATTGAGATAATGAAAGATAGCATATATGTGTTAAATCTTTAAAAAATGCATTCATTAAATGGTTTAATTTATATGTGAAATAGTTAGAATATGCATCCTTCATCTCTCAGTGAAAAGAGTCCTGAAGAAAGAGTGAGAGAAAATGATGCAAAAGCAATATTTGAGGAATTAAATCTCGCCCTGACTGGTTTGGCTCAGTGGATAGAGCATTGACCTGCAGACTCAAGGGTTCCAAGTTCAATTCCGGTCAAGGGCATGTACCTTGGTTGCAGGCACATCCCCAATGGGGAGTGTGCAGGAGGCAGTTGATTGATGTTTCTCTCTCATCGGTGTTTCTGGCTCTCTACCCTCTCCTTTCCTCTCTGTAAAAAATTAATAAAATATATATAAAAAAGAATTAAATCTCTAAAAATTGTCCAAAATATTGAAAGACATGAGCCTTAAGGCTCAAGAAGACCTATAAACTATGTGTGGACCAAAAAATAAAAAGAAGAAAATTATACCTAGGCACTGCCAGAAAGAGAAAATTTTTTAAAAAAATAAAAAGAAAAAATCTTGTAAGCAGCCAAAGGAAAAAAGAGACATTACTTTCAAAGGGACAAAAATAACACTGACAACTGATTTGTCAAATAAATGATGAAAGCTAGAAGTCAGTGGGATTACATTGTTGAAGTTTGAAAGAAAATTCCTCTTACACTTGAATTCTAGTTACAGTGAAAATAATCTTTAAAAGAGAAAACTAAACTAAGCTGTAGAATTGCAAGAAAACATTGATCACATCCAAACACAGCTGAAAAGCTAGAAATGCTACAGCATTGGTTCTCTTGAATATATCAGAAAGCTGAGGACAAGATAACTATATGACTGAATGCTTGCATTCTCAGTAAAGCAGCAAGAAGGGAAAAAATAAAAAAAAATATCATAGTATGGGCTAGGGGAGAGCAGTCAAAACTTTCACATTTATTTACAGAGTGTGGCCTCATTTATTTATTGAAATTCCAAGGAATCTATAGAGCAAGATTACATTAATTGTCATTTCTTACACTCAAGATATGTTTAAATAAATTTATTGTGTGTGCTTTTGTCTAGAATGAGGATCCCTGATGGGTACACTGCCCTCTTAGGTCAATGGAAAAAAATAGTACTGAATAAAGATTTAAAAGATGTTAGAATAAATAACTAAAATATTCCATAAAGCAATAACAAACTCTATATTTGGATTTGATTATTGGATCGACAGTGATTTTGTAATTTCCAAGTCTTCACAGTGAAAGTAAACCATGAATACACAAAAAAGCCATGTTGAGTATGTAAAGCTGTCATGTGTGAATGTCATCTAATCTTCACAATATCTACCCATGACATAATCAGTGTTACCATCATTTTTTAGTTGAGTAAACTTAAGCCCATGGCTAAATAACTGGCTCAATACCCAGAGAAATTCTAGTTTCTCTGACAGCAAAACTCAGTCTTTTTTTATATACCTTTGTCTTTTCTACTTTTAAAAGACTCATAGGGTCAGAAATAAAAATTAAAAAAAATATATTACAAAAATATGGGCTGTGCTTTACCATAGAAGAGGCTTACTATGTGTGTCTGCATATGAACATTGCCCAAAGTGTAAATATACCTTATCCTGACATCGATGCACATAATAACGACAGAGAGAAAAGTGAGAATTGTCAGAGTTCTCTTATTTGGTGGGGAATTAATTTATTTTACATTACAAAAAACAAAAAACAAAAACAGAAACTTGTTTCTCTTAGTAACGACATTTGAGAGTTCATTAAAGTAACAAGTCCACATTGATTGACAGTGTTAGTGACTGAACACAGCACTCTCTGTGTCATCCTTCCACTTGTTCCTTTGCTTGTTCTCATATCTTTCCTCAGAGGAAGTTCTGTTTCAGTATGCCTGTCCTTTGAGGATGAAAACGAACAGTCTTACAATGCATTTTTTTCCTTAAGAAAAATCTTTAATGTAGAATCCCTGGCAATATTATGAATTTATTATTATTATCATCATCATTATTATTTTTGTTTCCCCTTGATTATAGGTTTGGCACTTACAGTAAGTCAGGATCAAGAAAATGAACTGGCTGTGGCACCGCTCATCGAACAAATGTCAGTAGGGATATGCTGGGGAATGTATTTCCATGTTAACTGCACAACTAATTTAGCCATGGAAACTTGATATTGTTTGAGAGTTGGGAAAGAATAAATCAACTCAACTACAGTTATAACAGATACAAACTCAGTTCTTTCAACACAGGCATAACACTGTTTAATTTTAATAAAAACATTTTTTGTTCACTTTGAGAGATGTCTTCAGTCTTTGTTATAATTTGAATCCAGTCAGATTTGTGATTTTAAGATTCTTACCTCTGGTAATTCATACAAGAATGTCTTTCCTACCAGTATCTTTGTTCCATCATTAATGAATAACATCAAATCTGAGAAATATGCATTTAATATGTGTTCGAATGTCTATTTGAAAATCTCACTTTTTAAAGCCAAAGGCGGAATATTTTTGCACATTTCAGTCCTCTGGAGGTTCTGTCTATGTCTACAATATGCTGACAAGGTACCATTCTCTCAAGCAAACCTAATTTCCTTTCTTTCAAAAATAAACTCCAAATGTTTGTATTAAGTCAGTTCGGAGAAAGGGATAAGTGGTTCAGGACACTGTTCAATATTATGCTTTATTGGAAAAACTTTTTTGGCATAATTTATATACTAGTGGAATAACTGTTGTAATATAAATACATTTAGAAGAGCATAATGGTTGTAATGCTTAAAGCTGTGTGACCTTGAGCAAATCTGTAATAATAAAAGCATAATATGCTAATTAGATTGGACAGCCAAATGACCTTCTGGATGTCATTCTAGACATTCTCCTGGATAAAGCCGCCATGGCAAGAGCCAAGGCAGAGGTGATTAGGGGCCATCAGGCAGGCAGACATGTGGTTAAGGGCCATTAGGCAGGCAGGCAAGCAGTTAAGGGCCATCAGGCAGGCAGGCAAGTGGTTAGGGGCCATCAGGCAGGCTTCAGGCCTAAACCTGCAGTCAGACATTCCCTCAAGGGTCCCAGATTGCAGGCCAGTCTGAGGGGGCCCTCCCATGCACAAATTTCATGCACCAGGCCTCTAGTTAATAAATAAATTCTTCTGTGTCTCAGTTCCCTCAAATATAATTTTATAACTCTCCTTTGAAGATGAAATGTATTAATATATACATAGAGGTGCAAGGCTTGGAAAACTCATCCCCACATATTTAGAGTTCTGTAAATGTTAGCCATTTTTATTATTGTTGTTGCTGCTGCTCTTGCTATTATTCAGGCACTCGGTATTGATGTGCATTGGGTTTCTAACAGTAATTCTTTAACACTGTGTAGAAAGCACTTCAGTCATGTAGAAAAATGTTCATCATCCCCCTGTGAAACTGAATCAAATTTTCACAGCTACATTCCTTTTTTGATGAATATTCAATTGGTCTTGCAATTTCTATTTTTTCAACATTTTTTCTCAATGCTATTTAAATATGCACAATGAAGTACTGGAGTCATGTGTGTGCACAAGATTTTCTTATGTGCACTTCAGCAATTGGAGGTATACTTGAGAACAATGTCAAAATTATATTTTGGCTAATCCCACAATCCTTGGCACAACCAGGACTTGAGGATATTTTAGAAGATTTTCATTAGTGATAATGAATGTATAAGCTGAGTTAAAAAACAATACTGATATCTAAATCCTCAGTAGTATTTAATTTCAAATTCTTATTTTTAATCTCCTCAATGGTCTTAGGTGGTTCAGGGTTAGATAGGTTACAATTCCAGAAACAAAGTACATAGTTTAGCCCTAGATGGTTTTGCTCAGTGGATAGAGCATCAGTCTGCAGTCTAAAAGGGTACCAGGTTCGATTCTGGCCAAGGGCACATGCCCAGGTTGCAGGCTTGATCCCCAGTAGGGGGTGTGCAGGAGGCAGCTGATCAATTATTCTCTCTCATCATTGATGTTTTCTATTTATCTCCCCCTCTTTTCCTCTTTGAAATCAATAAATTAAAAAAAAATGAAAAAAATACACAGTTTAATATGGCTCATTGGTGGAGAAGTGGGACCAATTGGTGGATATTTTTTAAATTGTCTATCAGGCCATTATATCTTTGTGAGAAGATATAATCAAAGTCTCTGAGCTTTACAAACAGTAGCTAAGGATATGCAGAGGAAGTAGAGAATGAGAATATACAACTTCTACCTTTCCTCTCCTTTTGCATTTTCAAACATCCCCATTGCACTCAAATATTTAGAAAACTACTTGAACATATTTTGATTTCTGTCCTGCCAACTGATCTTGTACTATCCTTTGAGATAATCAGAGATAATCTTGGTGTTTCCTAACCACTGTTTAAAGTCACCAGGCAAAAATAATTTAGCTAAATGGAAGAAAAGTGAGGCCCTTATCTTTAAAATCCCCAAATCAAAAACAAAACAAAACTCTTCTTTGCCCTACGAAGCAACTTGGACAATTGATGCAGAATTCTAGCTAGTTTTTAAATTATTACAAAAAATCACCCAGTATGGTCCAGTTTCACTCTTTTTTGTCTTTGCTATTTATTCCTCCCAAAAGGGATGATACTTTCTTGTCTCAGAGTTTTATTGTCACACATAGTAAAAGGAAATATCAACAAACTCATGAAACAAAACAGAGTTTAGTATGATATAAACCATGTGTGTTTAGTATTATTTTATATCTGTAAATGCTCTTTATAATTGGGGTTCTTCCACTTTTAAAGTTGTTAGGTTAGATGTTGCTTTAATGTGTATTTTCTAGAAGGAAATCTTGTGGAACTTGCAAGAAATATTGAAGGAATGTGATAAATGAGAAGAGGAGGGGAATGCAGTTAATAAAGAGGATATTATAAAGGGAGCAGCCACTGTGGGTGACTAGAGCTTAGAGCAGAAAACATTGGGGAATAGTATAAAACACATATCTCACATTTATTCATAGGAGAGGCAAATGAACTGGGGTCTTTAACCTCTGTCTTCAGTTTGTCATTGAATAGGGTTGGTTCTTAGGGAATAGGGGAGAGTGATGTTAATACCTTGGTATTCCTAGTCTGCTGGGGTCTTCCCACAGGGTTTTCTTCCCCTTATAAGACAGCCTCTGACAAAGAAATTTGGATACTTTTTGCAAGTTGGGCATCAGGCATTAAAGTGGTAATATCAAAGTGCAGAGTCCCAATTGCTTTGCTACAAATGGTCTCCCTCAGTGTCTTTTAAATAAAAGCTATTCTGATTCTAGCTGTTCTTCCTACATGCTTGCATATCATACCTTTTTTTTCATTATTTAATTACATTTCAATTGCTTATTTATCTGTACACCTCATATTGTTCACCAATGAAGCAGTAGCTGCTCAACAAATATTACTGTAATAAATTTAAAAATAAAAACATCCAGAATCCAGAATGATGTTTTACAGTCTTCCATTAATGATTTTTTCTACTTACCTCATGCTGGTCTAGACTACTTGCATACTTCTGATTCATAGGCAAGAATATTCTAGTATTTTAAACACAAAATTTAGAATCATCTGTACTTAGAAGTTCTTTTTCAGTTACTCCCATTGTCCCACCCATTACCACCCTATATAATAAAAGGTTAATATGCAAATTGTCCCCTCCAGAGTTCGACCACTTGCTATGATGTGCACTGACCACCAGGGGTGGTGCGGAATGAAGAAAGACTCTGGCCAGCAGCCGGCAGCCGAGGGAAGGAAGGCCCCAGCCGACAGCCTGAAGGCCCCAATTGGCCCTGATTGCCAGCCAGTCATAGGGACCCTAGCCATGCACAAATTTCATGCACTGGGCCTCTAGTTTAATTACAAGTTTGAGTGAAGAAAATAAAATGCCTTAGCATACCCTCATTTTGAGGTAAGTGCATTAAATACCAAAAATAAGGTAGTGCAATTGCATGAGTAAATATGCCACTTTACCTGACAATTCATTACAATTTAAAAGGTTGGCTTCACAGAGAAATGGGAACAATAGCTTGCTAATAAAATGTTAAGTGAACAAGAATAATTCCTGCCAGTTTGAGATTGAACCAAGAATTTGCATTCAGTAGAAGTGCTGACCAGTTGAGCTGTGGACAAGCATACATGGAGGAGTAAGAGAGAATCTTCTATCACCTTTATTTTCTTGTTGTCATTACTTACAATTCACACACATAATAAAACTAGAGGCCCAGAGAATGAAATTCATGCAGGGATACAGTCCCTAGGCCTGGCCTGCAATCAGGGCCATCTTCCCCAGCTGCCCGCAGCCGGTCCCGCCCCCTACCACCACCCACCCCCTGTTCCCCATTCGCCATTGGGTGATTTGGAGACCAACAGCTGGGTGAAGGGATGGAGAGGTTGGCTGTTCCTCCTGCTCACCGCCAGCCCTGCCCCTGCCATGGATCACCCTCTGTATGTGGGGCAATTGGCGGGGCAGGGGTCTTGGCCTGGAGCTGCTGGAGTCCCCTGTCACCCACCCCCAATTCCCCGTTTGCTATCAGGTGATGGGAGCCTGCCAGCTGGAGAAAGGTACTAAGAGGTGGTCAGTGCACCTCATAGTGACTGGTCAAGTGGTTGTTCTGCTCATTCCACGATTAGGGTCAATTTGCATATTACTCTTATATAGGATAGAGGCCCAGTACATGGGTGGGGTCAGGCCACCCTGCCCTGATGGGGTCTCCAGATCAGGGTGGGGGTCCCCACTGGGAGGCAGGCCGGTCGGTGTGAGGGGCTGCGATTGTTCTGGTCTCTGGTTATTGTACTGTTTCAGTTGCTGAGCTTTTTATTATATAGGACTAGGGGCCCGGTGCACAAAAATTTGTGCACTTGGGGGGTGGGGGTCCCTCAGCTCGGCCTGTGCCCTCTTGCAGTCTGGGACACCTCGGGGGGATGTCCACCTGCTGGCATGCCTGGCCAGCCTGGGTGAGGGGCTGAGGGCCATTTTCAGGCTGCCCACAGCCCCTTCAGGGTTCGTGCACTGGGGGGTGGGAGGGCTGGTGAGTGCAGGCCTGGACGTTTC
>PVJC01032933.1:0-14209 GCA_004026665.1 Murina feae
CCACATGGGCATTGCTCCCACAGAGGGGATCTCCTCCCTGAGCCCCAGCATCACACGGCCCAGAATGCCCCGCCCTGGAAACCACAGACCCTGGTGGGGGTGGGGGGGGGTGGGGGTGAGGTTGCCTCCATGTCCTGCCCACTTCCCAGGGGACACCACGCCCGAAGGGAAAGAGGCCCCAGGGAAGCTGACAGGATCGGGGGGAGGGCAGAAATGTGCCCCCTTCCCCCGCCCAGCCCAGGACAGCCCTGTGCCTCAGTGTCCCGCTCCCCACACCGGCAGCCCTGACCCCTGTACCCCATGCCTGCACGCCCAGTGCCCTGAGCGGGCCTCAGTGCCCTGCTGACCTCCGGGACCCGGAGGTGACCCCCTTCCTGCTCCCTTCCTACCCCGTGAGCTCCAGGCGGGCATCGGCAGTGTGGCCAAGGGCTGTCCTGGGGTCCTACCTATTAGGGTCCAGCGGGGGGGAGTGGGAGGAGTCTGAGGAATGGCCCGGGCAGCAGGGGGGGTGGCGGGCGAGGCTGGTTAACGTCCTGTGTGACCAGAACCTGGGCTCCCAGAGCCTTCACTTCAGGGACCTCGCTCAGATCCCACAGACCTGGTGCCCCAGGAGCAGTTTCCAGAAGCCCTGCCCCCCTCCCCCTGCCCCACTCCCCTGCCCCCTTCCCTCTGACCCTCTCCCCCTGCCCCAGGGTCAAGCACAGCACAGCAGCTGGGCCTGATGTGGCCCCCAGCAGAGCCACCAAGTCAAGGGCAGAGAGCACATCAACATCAGGGACCGACCAAGTCCCCACCCACCCTTCACTGCTGGGCATTTCTTGTCGGGTTCAGTGGACACATAAGAGCCCAGGACCCCACCTCTGTCTGTGCCCCTCAAGTCCATCACACACTCTACCAACCAGCACTCATTCCCAAAGCACGGGTGCTCATCCAGCAGCTCCCCCCGGCCCCCCCCCCCTGCTCCCCAGAATAGAACCCGCCTCATCCACAGGCTTCCCTCCCTCCCAGGCCTTCTTCCCGCTTCCTACTCAACTCCTCAAACTGAGGTTGCACCTCCTCCTCCTCCTGCCTCTTCCCCGGGACCCTCGGGGTGTCTAGCGCCACCGAGAAGAGCTCCCCGCCTGCCCCACACCCCTCGCCGCAGTGGCCCTCCCGGCTCCGGGTCCACGCGGTCCACGCGGTCCACACGGTCCACGCGGTCCACGCGGTCTGCAGAGCCGGCTCGCGCTGGGGTGGGCCTGGCCGAGAGCAGGCTGCGGTGAACTCTGCAGGTACATCGATCGCTATAGCCACGGGGCCCCTTCAAGCCACTGCCAAGCCAAAGGTTTTAGAGGCGAGAGACACCCAGACTTCCAGGTGGGGCTGCTGCCTGACTCGGGGAGACCTCAAGCGGCCCAGCACGCTCAGCAGGATGCAAGGCCCAGCCGGGTCCTCGGGGCCGGGCCTGCAGTCCAGACCCCTCTCTTTCCAGACCCGCGAGAGGGAGGCTGCGGGCCTCTGACCCCTGCGCTCCAGGGCGTGGGACGCAGGAGCCAGAGCCGTCCCACGGGAGGGGGGTGGGGAGTGGTCCTGGCCCCCGAGCAGGCGGGCAGGAAGTCCAGGGAACTCCGAGTCCGCTAATTGGGGTCTGGCAGGCGCATCCCAGCAGCAGGCCTGGCTCTCCTCCCGCTAGCTCGGCGCTGACCCACCCCAGACCCACTCTGAAGGGGCCTCTTCGGCCTGGGCCGCCCGGGAAGCCTCTGACCGGGGTCTCCTCTATCAAGGGGGGCTCAGGGGGGTGGCCTGAGCATCACAGGGACCGGGCCAGAGACAGACGCGGCTCCAGGGCCCTGAGCGAAGCGGCGGGCGGCCCATAAACAGTCATAGGAAACGCGTCTGGGCTGCTCCAGGCTGGACGGGAGCCCGGGCTCCCAGCGGAGCCCGCCCGCGGGGATTGCCCAACCGGCCTGTTGCAAGGGGCTCAGATTCTGGCGCCAGGCCCCCTCCCCCGATGGCTGCCAGGCCCCCCATGGCTGCCAGGACCCCCGCCTCCCAGGCCCCTGAGCACCTAAGGCTTGAGGATTGTGGCCGCCAGTCAGGGTGCGAAGGCCAGGGTGTGCCTGGACCCCTGCCCAGCCCTGAGGACAGGACATGAGGCAGGAACAGGGCCTGGGTGGCAGAGGACCCCCTGGTGTGTCACCAGCTTGCCTCTGGGACACAGGGCTGTGCTCCCAGGGCCCCCCCCCACCTTTTCACACCCTCGTCAGTCCTGGGGGAGCAGACCAGCGGCCCTCAGGGTGGCCCTTAAACCTGCCCCACAAATGCAGCCGCCGGAGGTCCCCTCGAGCTCAGAGGGCTCCCTACGGCCTGGCCCTGGGCCTGGGCACGTGGCCTCTCCCTCCCTGCTGCCCCAGGAGGGCAGTCTGTCAGGCCACCACCCACCACCCCTACGGTCCCGACCCCGGGGAAGAGGCTAAGCCGCCCGTTACAGTCACACTGCTCCTTCTCTCTGATGAGGCCACGTTTTCTGAGCACGTGAAGGTCCCGGTGGGCAGGAGGCCTCACCCCATTCTACAGGGGAGAACACTGAGGCCGAGGCGGCGACAGGCCGCGCCAGGACCACAACCCACAGCCCCGAGCTTTGTCCCTTTCAGCCTCCGTCCTCCTCAGGCCAAGCTTCCCCGACCATCTTCCCTCTGTCCATCTCCCCTCCATCCGTCTCCCCTCCATCCAGCCTCAGACCAGGGTCACTCGGCCCACGGGCAGCGATGAGGCCGGGCAGGAGCCCCCCGGGCAGACGGAAGTCACGGTCTGTGGGGATTCAGGGGAGCTGTCTCCCGAGGGATGGCTCCTCCCCACATCCTCCGACACCTCCACTCCGAAGGAGCGGCCCCTCAGTGTCCCACGGGCTCCCCTGGTGAGATGCCTGCTGTCCAGGGCTCAGTGTCCCGCCCACAAGGGGACACAGAGACCCCGGCCTGGCCTAGGGCCCCAGAGACCCCACCAGAGCCTGGCTTCTTTTTTTTCTTTGGTGTGGGAGGTGGGGGAGGGGGAGGTGGGGGAGGTGGGGGACGTGGAGGTGGTGGTGGTGGTGGAAACGTCATACTGATTTTTTTAATCCTCACCTGTGGATACTTTCCTTTGGTCTGTGGAAGGGAGGCGGGAAAGAGAGAGAGAAATACGGACATGAGAGACACATCAATTGGTTGCCTCCTGCAGGAGCCCCAACCGGGGCCAGGGATCGAACCTGCAACCGAGGTGCATGCCCCTGACCGGGTATCGAACCAGCGACCCTTTGGTACGAGGGCCGATGCTCCGCCCACGGAGCCAAACGGCCAGGGCCATGAGAGCCTGGGCTCCCGTCCAGTGCTGCTGGGAGAACACAGTGGTCACTCGCTGGGCACCATCCTCCTTCTCAAAGGGGTCCCTTTCCCTGCTTCCTGGGACCACTCGCCCTGCGGGGCCTCCTGCCTGCAGCCCACGCCCCCCTCAGGGGTCCGGCCCCACGCTCGGGCCCAGGCACTGCCGCTGGGCTCCCTGCCAATCCTGGGTGGGCCCCCCCCACCCCAGCCCATGATCATGGAACCCCAGGCAGGACGCAGAACCTTCTGGAAGGCTCCGAGGGGACCCGCCCTCGCTGCCAGCAGCCCCACCTCCCTGTCGCCCTCCGCCCATGCTCCAGGTCCCCTGCCCGGCCAGTCCGCAGGGGGACCCATGGAAGCTGCCGGTGCAACAGGGCTGGTTGGAAGCTGTATTGATTGCACACAAGCGCGGGTGGGTGGGGTGTCCTGTGTAACCCACTTCTCCTTAATGGGCCATCGCAGGCACTCGCGTGTGTGTGTTAAAGGCGCTTGAGGACGATTTAATAGCTCATAAAATTTTATCGTCCCGGTTGAAATCAGAGTGATAACTCCGGCCCACACAGCTATCGTTTGCTAAATGTCTCATCTATTTTTCCCCCCGTTTATTGGAAAGTTAACATCTGCTCTGTAATGGAGGAGAGAAAAGAATGATCTATTTTTCCAGGAGAGAGGTAAGCGGTTCGGGCTCTCCCGGCAGCATCCTCTGTTCTAAACACACGCTTTTCCTTTAAGCCGCCCCGCCGCCCGTGCTGTGCGCCCAGCAGGCCTCGGCGCCCCTCCGGCGACCGCGAGGAGCTGTGAGCCCATCCAGGCCACGGGCGCGCCCTGGGATCGGCCTGAAGCTGCAGAGCCCATTAGAGTCACGACCTGGTGATTTATAAAGCACCCACTGTGTGCGTGGTCCGGGAGGGGGAGCCACAGAGAATGAGGCCACAAGGTCATGGCCGGTGAGGAGCTTGTCCTCGGAAGCTGGAAGACTAACGGAGCCCCGCACCCGAGCAGACGGGCATCCGGGAGGCCGCGGCCATCGGCTGGGGCTCAGGGACAGGCAGACTCAGAGCCCGGTCCAGCTTGGTCCAGCCCGGTCCAGCCCGGCCAGCGTGGCTGGGCTCAGTGGTTGAGCGTCAACCCATGAACCAGGAGGTCACGGTTCCATTCCCCGGCAGAGCACACGCCCGGGGGCATCCAAGAGGCAGCGATCAAGGGTTCTCTTTCATCATTGATGTTTCTCTCTCTCTCTCCCTCTCCCTTCCTCTCCAACATCAATAAAAATATTTAATAAAAAAAGAAAAAGAAGCAGCAGCAGCAGCAGCAGTAGCTGGGCCCGGGTGGCAGAGTTTGGCTGCACATGTACGTCGTGTGTCGCCCCCCCTCCCCACCAGGCTCAGTTTCCTGTTGTTCCTGAGGGCGTCCCCTCGGTCCCCGCATCTCCGCGAGGGTACGAGGAAACGGAGGCCGTGAATGCCGCCCAGTGGCTGGCGCTGGGGACACATTATCAGAAAGAAGGAAACTGAGAAACCAGTGCAGGGGTTCGTCACGTCAAATCAAGTTACACGTGGGTCACCCCAACACCCAGCAACGCCCACCTCCCTCTGTACACGCTCAAAAGCGTGGCAGGGGAGGCACCCACAAGCACTCCTCACATCAACCAGGAGGCGGGACCGGCCCTCGAGGCCCCCAGCAGGCGGTGGGTGAGCTGTGTGGCCCACCCGCGCGTCAGTGTCACTTGGCTGTGAAAAGGAACGCAGCGGGGACACACGCGACCGGGGGTGAACCCCCAAAAGCATCACAGCGTGGCAGCAGCCCGGCCCGGCAGGTCACGTCGGGTCTGCCTCCGTTTGTGTGAATTAAGCAGAACAAGTCGGTCCTGAGAGACAGGGGTCGATGGGCGGCCGCCAGAGGCTGCCCGGGACTGCCAGGGGCTGGAGGTGGGGGAGAGGGTTTCCTTTGCTGATGAAAGATTCTGGAACTGGACGGAGGCGGTGGTTGCACAACCCGGCGAACGTGCTAAATGCCAGCGCGTTGCACAGTTTCAGATGGTTAGCTGCACGGTATGCGAATTTCACCTCCGTAACCTTTCGTTTGAATAGAAATTCGCGTTGACTGACGTGGTCTGCGGGACGCTCCCTGGGGCCAGACCCTGGACACTGCGCCTCCGTTAGCCCTCCAGCCTGCGAAGGGCGCGTGGCCGGGGCCCCGGGTCTGACCCTGGAAGCCTGGAGCCTGGCGGGTTGGTGCCCAGCAGAGCCCAGACCCGGCAGGTGGGAGGGGCCCGCCGGCTGCAGGGTGTGTCTGTCTGTGATGTGGCTTCTCCAGGTGGGCAGGTTCCTCACAGAGCCAGGCCCAGCACCTCCCCTTACAGCCGGGGTGGGGAACATCGGCCCGCGGGCCATGAAACGCCGGAGAAACCATTTGGTTGGGCCCTGCATTAGGGGTGAGTTAACGACATGTTTGACTAAATAGAGCAGATCGTTTAAAGATACAGATATTTTATTGATTTCAGAGAGGAAGGGAGAGGGCGAGGGAGAAACATCGGTGATGAGAGAGAATCATGGACCAGCTGCCTCCTGCACGCCCCCCACTGGGGATCAAGCTGGCAACCTGGGCCTGTGCTCTGACCATGAACCCCTGACCTCCTGGTTCATAGGTTGATGCCCAACCCCTGAGCCACGCCGCCGAGCAGGCTGTACATTCCCTTCATGGTCCCCGCCTCGTTATCCAGTGTCGGCAGGACCACGTCCACCTCACAAGCAGCTGGGCCCAGCGTCCCCGAGTCCTCTCCCTGTGCCAGGCTGGCGTTCTCAGTGTCCCAGGGCACCCAGGTGTCCACCTTAGCAGCCAGGAAGCTGAGGGCAGAGGTGCAAGGTCACCCTCCCGGGACCCCGCCCTTGCCCAGGTGCCCAGGAGTCAGAGCGGGGACCTGGGTCCTTGAGGATCCAGGCCACCCCTCCCCTGCACGGGCTGTGCCGCCATCCTTCGGGCGAGCCCTCGCTGTGCCCTCCAACCTCAGGACAGCTTCCCGGTTTTTCAAAACTGTGTGAGGTTAGTGACACCCTCTGTCTGGGCCGCCGCCCCGGGCTCGGTCCTCACCCGATTATTGCATTTCACCCCGAGGTGCTCCATGTGTTGGGGCAGCACCTCATTTTTCATTTGCATCTGTAGTAACCGGACTTGACAATGAAACGCAGCACAACGCCCAACCCTGATGGGAGGGGCCGAGCGCGGATGCCTGGAACCTGCAGAGGGCTTCCCACAGGTGGAGGTGGGGGGGCAGCGGTCTCGGGGTGACGAGGGATTGGGGGGGCGGCTTCGGACCTGCCCAGGGGGCGCTGGGGAGGCATGGCCCCGGCCGGGGTGTGGCCCAGAGTCATGGCTTTCCAAGCTGCAAAGTGCAAGTGTCAGACCCTCCTTGAGAGTCCACGGCGCATAGTAGGTATTCCCTCAGCAGGGCTGCCGTGAGGGCTGTAGTAGGGATGACTGTGACGTCTGTATTATGAGTCATCAACCAAGAGCAGCTTCGTGCTGGGGTCTCCTGGAAAACGTAAACGGGGAGACCCACGCAATGGCGGGCGGGGGGATAGCCTCCTCTCCGATGTCCCGTTATCCCTCCTCCTGCCCCGTCGGCAATCGGATATTCCGGGCCCACGATGCAGTTCCTGCCCCGAGAGCGCAGGGACCACACGGGCGGCTGACTGCAGCATCTCTCTTTTGGGGGAGGGGTGGCGGCGAGTCCTCCTAACCAACCCTTTCGTTCTTTTTTTTATTTTTAAAAATACATTTTTATTGATTTCAGAGAGGAAAGGAGAGGGAGGGAGAGAGAGAGAAGCATCAACAATGAGGGAGAATCATGGGTCAGCTGCCTCCTGCACGCCCGCACTGGGGAACCTGGGCATGTGCCCTGACTGGGAATGGAACCGTGACCTCCTGGTTCATAGGCCGACGCTCAACTGCTGAGCCACGCCAGCCAGATGACAGTGAGGTGAGGTTTCAAATGCGGGCGGCTCCCCAGGCTGGTCCGAGGCTGACGGGAGCCCCTGGGCAGTGTGGACTCCTGAGCCTGGGAACCCCGCCGGGGACGGGGTGTCGGTCCCGCTGGCCTCCCGAGCCGTCTGCATCCTGCTGTGGCCGGCGCAGTAATTCTATGAACCGGGCGAGACTTCCGCTGGGGACAGGCCTGGCATTTACACACCGACGTCACGTGGCGTTATTATCAATGGCCCCCCGTGAATTCCTCCTTCACACTCCAGTCGGGACATCATATCGACTGTGTTTCAAAACTGTGTGAGGTTAGTGACACCCTCGAGGGGTCTGCATTTCAGACGGTAAAGGGAGAGCCACGGGCCAAGCCAGCAGCCCACGGCCCCAAATCGCGGGGAACATTACAAAATGGGGGTGCCCCGGCCCTGTCCGGATGCTGACTCCCCTGGTCTAGGGAGGGGCCTAGGCAGGGGCCAAGGAGAGAGTTCCTGTGTGGCCACAATGGGGAGCCTCTGGGCTGCGCCCCCTCTGTACCTCCTCACCCCCACCCCTCCCGTTTGGGGGCGCACAGGGGTTGCACCCGCCCTTGCCCAGCTGGAGGAGATTGAGCGATGAACTCTGAGAGGGGGGACGTGCGGCCACTGAGAGGGGGGACGTGCGGCCACGGCTGCTTCCCAGCCCACGTGTGTGCGAGCCCGTGTCCCCCAGGGAGGCCCGTGGCTCTGGCCGCCCTCCCCCTGCCGCCCCCCCCCTGCCGCCCTCCCCCTGCCGCCCGCCCTCCCGCCCGGAGATCACTCAGGCCCTAACGCGGGGGACAGGCGGGAATTGCAGTGTCCCCGGTGCTTGATGGCCGGCGCCAGTGCGGCCGCGGGGACATTAGAGGCGTCGTAATCACCGCATTCAGCTCCTCGCAGCCCCACCGTGACCTTGGGCAGCTCAGAGCCCGTGGCCGTTTTAATGAAAAATCAGGAAAGAAAAGAAAAGAAAAATCAGGAGTGAGGGGCTGGCTGGGGCTGGGGGAGGGCTCTGTGAGCCGCCCCGCATCTGTCTGTCCGTCTGTCCCCACTGCCTGCGAGATACCCTACCCCCCCCACGAGCCACTCCCCCCCCAGGACCCCTCACCGTGGAGCCTGGAGACCCCTGAAGAGACAGAGGGCCCTCGCTCACCCAGGCAGGGTCAGGACCGGCTCCATCCCGGATGCCCCTCCCATGGCCTCTGTCCCCCAGGCCACCTCCCGAGTCAGACCCGGAGCCCGGGCTCTGCTGACAGCCAGCCCCCGAGTGCTGTCGCCCCTCTGAGCCTCAGTTTCTTCGTCTGTAAGATGGGTGCCTCTGCCGCAGGCTGTGGTTTGTGTTTCTGTGCAACAAGAGGAATGGGAGAGCAGGTACCAAGCCTGACGCTGGACAGGCCCCAGGACCGGGAGCTGTGATCAGTGACATCATCGTGTGTGTTCGGCCCCCACACGCCCCCCATCGGGGACGGGCCACACAGGCTCCCTTCCTGAAGCAGTTCTGCTCACCCTGCTCCTCTGCTAAAAACTGCCGAGACCCCTGCCCACCACCCAGTCTCCCCTCCCCCGTGTGCCCGGCCCCGTCTGGCCAGGCAGCTCCCAGCCAGGGAGGCCCCTACGGAGCTGTGGCGGTGACGATGGCCACGTCTGCCATGAGGCTGGATGGGTTTGTGGTGGAAAGGAGATGGGCCAAGCCCAGAGAGAGCCCAGACGCCTCCCGTGAGCAGGACAACGGGCTCGGGCGTGGCCAGCAGCGCCCTGGAGGCCCCGGAGGACCGGCTGGCCACGCCAGAGGCCACGCGGCGGGAGCCAGGCCGAGGAACACTGCGTCCTGCGGGCCGCAGAGCAGGCGTTCCGGGACCTCTGCTCCGCTTACGAACCGCCCTGTGCCAGGTGTGTCCTTGCCAAACTGTTACCCAAGCGGGTTTAGGAGAGAGCTGGCGAGGAGGGCTCAGGCGCGTCGAGAGGAGACAAAGGGATGTGGAGAGCCAGCACTCGCCCTGCCCCTCCCCCTGGAGAGCGTGGGGCCCGTGGGTGTCGATTGCAATGTGCCCGTGGGCGCTGCGGTGATGGCAGACACTGGGAGGGCGTGCGGCTGGGTTCCCGGACCCACCAGGGACCCCCCCTTCTCGCTGCCAATGCCCTGTGACTGGTGCACAGACGAGGGGCGGGGGGCTGTGAGGACCGAGGGCACCACAGCACCAGGGCCACCATCAGGGCCACGGCCACGCCAGCCAGGGTCCCTCCCCCAGTAGCCCCACTTCCCGGGACCGTCCAGAGGCCGCATGAGCACCAGGGCCTCCGAAGCCGTGGTGCTGGGCGGAGCTCTGGCGGTGCCGATCCTGCCGTCGGTGCCCATCCTGCCGTCGGTGCCCATCCTGCCGTCGGTGCCCATCCTGCCGTCGGTGATGGGAGCACGGGCGCGGAACTGACTGCTTGCTGCGCTGAGGTCACGGCACCCTGCTCTGGTGCCTGCGCACCGTGGTTTTGTGCAATGGCAGCCATGAGGGGCAGATGGGGGGGTTTGGACTTTGTTTTGTTGGTTTGAGTGTTTCTATTCGGTAAGACATCAGCAGCTCTGCCTGGCGGCCGTGGCTCAGGGCCTGAGCACTGACCTATGACCCAGGAGGTCACGGTTCGATTCCCAATCAGGGCACAGGCCCAGGTTGCGGGCTCGATCCCCAGTGTGGGGCCTGCAGGAGGCAGCCGATCGATGATCCTCTCTCCTCACTGATGTGTCTCCCTCCCTCTCCCTTCCATTCTGAAATCAATAAAATATATTTTTAAAACAGAAAAGAGCCTGGGCCGGTGTGGCTCAATGGACAGAGCGCGCGTGCCCTCCGCGGCTGCAGGCTTCTCCCCCGCCCGGCCCTGGGTGGGGCGCTCAGGAGGCAGCCGATGGAGGGGTTTCCCTCACAGGGACTGCTCTCTCTGAGGTCCCTCTCTCTCCCACACTCCCTGAAAGTCCATGGCAAAATAGCCTCAGGGAAGATTTACAGAAAGAAAGAAAAGAGAGGCAGCCGGCAGCCTGTGCTGGGCCCACAGAGCCCCGACTCTGTCTGGCCTGGGGAGCCGGGACTCGAGCCCCCACCAGCTCCGTGTTTGCCATTCACTCAACACTCGTGGGGCCTGGGCGGGAGCGAGACAGAAGCCGCCGGTTTCCTGGGATTTCTGCTGGAGCGAGGGCGGGGCAGCACGTGAGTGAACTTGAACTTGCTTGAGGGAAGACTCATGTTGGAAAATACCTTACCATGTGGCAAGGACTTCCCCACCGCGGACACTGAGGGTGCCCCTGAGGCAGCCCCCCCCCCCCGTGTCATCCTGGCCCCGGGCCGCCTCTTCCACGTCCACGTGGGTCCAGCCCATCCCCACATCCCGTCACTAGCCAAGACCCTCGGTCTCAGCAGGCTCTTGCCACTGAAGCAGGCCTACGAGCTCGGTTTTATGATCCCCCTTCCACAGACGAGGACGCTGGGACTCCGGTCCCCCCCGCCAGGCAGGGCACGGGGGCGGCGGTCAGCGTGACCGTGCTCCTCAGCCCTGACCTTAGACAGAGCCACAGGGGGAGCACAAACTGGCCTCTCACCCACCACAGCCCCTCCGCCATCCTTTTGTGAAAGCCAAGTCTTAGGGGCTCCCTCTTTGGGGGAGGGGTCCGTTCTCTGAGGCCCTGGGACCAGGCTGGAGCTCAGCACTGAGCCCCAAAGCTCCACCCACAGGGAGCGAGTGGCCCTGTCAGGTTGGTGACCCCGAACTCCGCGAACCACCTCTCAGCCCTCAGCGCAGGGACAGTGATCATCCCCTGAAGGACGCTGCCCAGCCTGAGCCCCGCGCCCCAAGGCCCACCTCCAGCCCCCTCTGTGTGCCATCCCTCACACCCGGCTAGGAAGTGGGCCCCAAACCAACACCTGCCCCCGCTGCATGCTCCCACTCCAGCGCCCCGGCACCCTGTCTCTGAGACGGAGCCCGAGGCCCCTGGAAACGAAGTGTCCCCCGCTCCTGGCTCGGGGCACCGCGGACCCCTGCTGGGTGGTCACAGCTGTGCCAACGGACAAGAGCCCTCGAATGCAGCCTCGCAGACCCAGCCAGCGACTTTCAGGGTCCTTGTCGCTGGAGAACTCAGACCGCCTTCCCAAGGCAGGAAGGGGGACGGAGTCCTCACTCTGCTGCCCCCCCGAGGAGCCCCAGGGCCGGAGCACCCGTGCCCACACCAGCTCCCGTGTGTGTGATTAACTCGCCAAGCCCACGTGGCCCCAGACACGATTAAGGCCAGAGACGCCAGCAGGGCGAGGGCAGCTCCCAGGCAGCAGAGAAGTCAGTCAGCACATGTGGTGGGGGTGACAGCAAACAGTCAGGGACAAGGGCTGAAGGTGCTCAGGGCAGGACCCCCACCCTGAGGTGGGCCCATGAGACCGTCGGGAGAGGTGCTCCCAGAGGATCGGCAGGTGCGAGGTGTTAAGGCGAAATGAGCAGCTCAGCTGGACGGGGCCGCAGAGGACAGGGTCTCCCGGTGTCCAGGAGGGGGTCGCGGGGCCGCTGGCCTGGGGGAGAGTGACGGCGGCATGTAGGGCCAGGCAGACTCAGGAAGGTCGGGCCCCTGGTTGGGACGTGCCCGCCTCGCGCTGTGAGGCAACAGCGCGATCAGACTGGGACGTGCTGGCAGGTCGAGTGAGTGGTGAAGGTACCGAGTCTGGACCTCAGGGCCGAGGTTGTTGCTGCCGTCACCGTGCCAACGGCATTTAAAGGGCCGGGTCTGGGGAGGTCACGGGCGGGGAATAGCTGGGGCTGAGCCCAGCGCTTCAGGTTGGGAAGAGGCGGGAGGGCCGGAAAAGATGCCACGGAGCCGGCCTGGCCCCAAATCCAGAGACCAGGGGTCTTTGATGCCTCCTCTGCCCCCGACAGCTGCTCTTCATGCCATAGCCGGAGGGCCTCAATTTTCAGGAGGACCCTGGGGCGAAGGCCAGGCCTCCTCCCCGTCCGCCCAGGGAGCCTCCCTCAGTCCCTGCACGGGACGGGCCTCCTGGGTGCTCCATGGTGAGGCCGCACTTACTGGGGTCTGCTCGCTGCTGCCCCCTGGAGGCCTCGAGGACAGGGCCGGTGGGGCTCCATGTAGGCAATAAGACGGCCACGGAACCACAGAACGTCGCCACTTGGGGTGACTGCACTGGTCAGCCAGGCCTCGCACACCCTTCAACACCCTCCCCTTTCCTCCTGGCCCCAGTGCAGCCCCCACTTGAATGCCTCCTGCGACGGGGTGCTCAGTGTCCCTAAGGCAGCCGCGTTCCTGCTCTGGTTACTCCTTCCCGCCATGGGTTCTGGGGGAAGCAGGGAGCCGGGCTGTCGTGACCAGGGGACTTTCTGTCTTTGCTGACCATCCCCCTGAGGGTACTTTTTCCGGAGCTTTTTATTTTTTTAAATCTGTATTGTTGAAAGTATTATGTACGTCCCCCTCTTTCCCCGTTAACCCCCTCCTTCCATTGCTGTTTAGAGCGAGTGGAAGGGAGGGAGGGAGAGAGACACACCCCTACGAGGGGTGGGGAGCGAACCTGCAACCCAGGTGTGTGCCTGTGAACAGGCATCCAATCCAAGGCCCTCTGTGCTCAGTCTGACGCTCTAACCGCCGAGCGGCACCGGCCAGGGCGCAGCCAGGGGACTTTGCCACTCAGTTGCCTCCCTGAGGCTGAGCACGCGCCTCCCTGACCAGCTCTCAGACATGCGCTGGGACACGTACCTTTTCCTTTGGACCCATTAGCGTAACCTGGTAGCAATGAAACCTCAGCCACGCCGAGGGTCACACAGGTGTCCCCAAGTCCCCTCTCCACAGCCCAGAGCCACTCCCGCCCTTCAGACCCCTGGTCCCGGAGAAAAGTAAGTGCTTCCCCTGAGCACCATCCATATGCAGCGATGACACCGCAGGCAGCGGCGTGTGAGTGATGTCATCTCGGGGGTTGCCTAGCAACCCCGACAACGTTTGGGCGGCCCTGGCTCCCGCGTGGGGAGAAGTCACATTTCTGCAGTTCAGTTCACCAGCTTCCTGGCAACTGGGCCGCGATGACCTCATGTTATTCATGACGGTGCCATGCGCAGCGGCTCTGGGCTCTCGGAGGCACAAAGCCTCCATTCAGAGCCGCGCTGGCGTGCTGTTTCCAGGGTGTCGTTAACACGGCGTCCCCGCAGGTAACCATGGCAACACCCGGTAATTAGCACAGCACTGGCCGCATTAAGACCGGGCCAGGCCGGCTCCCCGTTTGCGCAGATGACGGCACGTTATTACCGGAGTAATTACCTGCAGTAACACGCAAATTGAACTAAATGGCCAATTGAAGTAAAGTGAATGGCTTTTTATTTCTCGTCCCTAAATAATGCGTCTGCCGGGCCGAGTACTTAAGATAAACACAGCTCTTACATGGACGCCTCGCCCAGGGCGGTGGCGGAGAGGGGGCTCCGGCCCGCAGGTATTTGGGGCGCCACCAGCCTCCCCGCTCTGGAAGGGCACCCCTGCGAGAGGGGCCTCTGGGCCTGAGTAAACCCCGAGGCCTCGCGAGCTGTCTTGTCTCCAGTGGCCTTGCTCATCTGGGGGTGGGGGCGGGGGAGGGAGAAGGCGCAAAACTTTCCCGATGAGGATGGGGTGAAAAGGCGGCCCCTCCAGGGGTGCCCTCTTGTCCCCTCGGTAGGTGGGGCCCAAAGGCCTGCTTCCCAGCACAGGATGCGAGGGGGCGGGGAGTTAGAGGGGACTCTGGCCTTTAGGAACAGAGTGTTTCTCTAATTCCATAAGCTTGGGTCTTCCAACAGGAAGTCATGCTGGACCTCGCAAGGAGCCCTCGGAGGATCACATTCCTCCTCCCTCGTGGGGGGATGCGGTGTGGCCAGAGGCCCAGC
>PVJC01032934.1:0-19646 GCA_004026665.1 Murina feae
CAGTTGCAACAGAACCCTTTGGTTTGCTCAAGTTCCGTGGCTGTTGGCCTCCATCTTGGCTGGGTTAATTTGCATACAGCCGCTCTGATTGGCTGGTGGTAACGGTCACATTTGCATGTTTCGCTTTTATTATAGAAGATTACAGAAACATGTGGACTATTATTTCATTTATCAAAAAATTAGTAACTTCTTTAATGTTCATACATATATGTTTGGCTGCAAAAGAATTTGATATGAGGAGTATCATATAACAGGTTGTTAAATATTACTGCAAAATTTGGAGTTAAAATGTAGAATTAAAATCCTCTCTGTAACATTAATTCAAATATGTAAACAAGACATTGAACAACTAGATTTTCTGATGAACAAATGAACAAATGTCTTTATGGAATTAGGTGATTTGACTAATTTTCTTCATGATCGTTGCAAATTTAGTAAAAGTTAATATGTCAACATAGTTTTCATAATTTATACAATGTTTTAATATAGTTTGTGAAATTGAATTTAAGTGACTTTAAAAATAAAATAGTAACTAAAATGATATGCTAGTACCTGTAGAAGTATATAAAAGTAATAAATAGTCAACTGTTAAAACTTGAATTCTGCTACTGTTCCTGTTTATATTTATTTAAATTTTGTTTTATTGCTTAAAATATCACAAAGAATATTACATATGTCTCCCTTTCCCTCCCCCCCCCCCCGACCTTCCCCCGGCCTTCCCTACCTGCCAGTGTCTTGTGTCCATTGATTATGCTTATATGCGTGCATACAAGTACTTCAGTTGATCTCTTAGCCCCTTAACCCTCCCCAGCCTTCCTGCTGTAGTTTAACAGTCTTTTTGTTGCTACTCTGCCTCTGTATCAATTTTTGTTAATCAGTTTATAATGGTCTTTATTATCCATAAATAAGTGAGATCATGTGGTATTTTTCTTTTGTTGACTGGCTTATATCACTTAGCATAATGCTCTCCAGTTCCATCCATGTTGCTGCAAATGGTAAGAATTCCTTCCTTTTTATAGCAGCATAGTATTCTATTGCATAGATGTACCACAGTTTTCTAATCCACTCATCTGCTGATGGGCACTTAGGCTGTTTCCAAATATTAGCTATGGTAAATTGTGCTGCTATGAACATAGGGATGCATATATCCTTTCTGATTGATGTTTCTGCTTTCTTGGGATATATTCCTAAAAGTTGGATTACAGGGTCAAATGGGAGTTCCATTTTTAACTTTTAGAGGAAATACTATCTTTCATAGTGGCTGCACCAGTCTGCATTCCCACCCGCAGTGCAGGAGGGTTCCTTTTTCTCCGCATCCTCTCCAGCACTTGTCGTTTGTTGATTTGTTGATCCTGTTTACATTTAGGTCCTGTTTTCTCACCCAAACTTATAGCTTAATCGATTTCTGACTTTTATCTCCATTTTATGTGTCAGAAGCAGTATTCTACTTGTCATTGATGCTCAAGAAAGATTTCTTTACTGAAGACAATCAAAATACTAAGTAAGAGGCTTGGAATTCTGTGCCTCTGAAGAACATTATTTTGTTGTATTACCTCTTTTGGCAAGAGGTATTTTAAATCTGTATCTGGTTTATATTTTGCATGACCATAAAGGAGAATAACTTGTCTATAAATATTATACAATGATTTAAGTAATGTTTATTTCCCTAATGTTTTGGCACTCCTGAAAACTGCAGGTTTACAAAACACTGTACTATGTTCTTCTAGTCAAATATCCACCTTAACCAAACAGGACTGCGCCAGGGTTCCTGTTTGGGCACTTCTCAGGAGGCTGGGGGCCCCTTTAAATTTAGAATTATGTTTCCTTTAAACAAATGTACTCAGGAAATATGCTCAGTGAATAGCATAAAGGAGGCGCTCAATAATTGTACAATTATTGAACGAGGAAATTAAACACTGTGGAATAGGTTGTAGGCTCATTAGGAGGTCCTTTTATATAAAACATATAACTGAGTCATAAATATTCACATTACTTGTTAGTCAGGATGGAAAGTAATGAATTGCCTGCAGAGTGAAAACACCTTTAAGAGATTTGTATTTAAAAGCAAGCATTGTAGGAGAGATCAAAGACATAGCCTGAGTAGGTGGAAGCTACACCAACCTCCTCTCAGGATCAAACCGGAATTACAACTAAAAGATAGAGCAATCAATCTAAATAGCCAATTGAAAACTAGCTGAATAGTTTTATAACCAAGGATTTACCGAGAAGCTATTGAGACTGGTAGAAAAGGCAGAGATGTGAAAAGGGCTGGCCCCATTCACACAGGTGTCTGAGAATGGGTATCTCAGAGTAAAGGTTCCCCCTGAAACTACATGCCAGCTTTCCAGCCCAGAGCACCAGAGTCAAAAAGAGGCACCAGGAAATATCTGGCTGTGAAAAGCAGTGGGGGTTATGTCTGCCAAGTGTTAGCCACATTCCTGCCCCTCCTGGCGATTTTCCTATTATTCTCATTATAGGTTTCATGATTAATGGCCTTCAGTTTTCAGTAAACCACCTCACCCAATTTCCAGTGGATTATCTACCCACACCTGGCCCCCATCTGCACCTGGTCTGACCGGTTACTCTGACCTTTACAAGAGACATAAATATCCCTGCTCCCCCTACTCTGAACCACTGATGCCATTTTGGTCTCAGCCCCTCTGGCTAGCAGATGTAACAATCCTATTCTAGCCTATATAATAAAAGCCTAATATGCTAAGTGGACAGTCGTCTGTCCAAAGTATAATATGCTAATGATATGCTAAGGCTGCTCAACTTCTCATTATTACATGCACTGACCACCAGGGGCCAGACAGTTGACCAGTTGCTATGACATCCATTGACCACGAGGGGACAGATGCTCCAACTGGTAGGCTGGCTAGATGCTGGGGTCCAGCCGTTTGGGACTGAGCATGACAGGCCAGACACGACCTGGAGTCCTTCCACGGTCCCTCCCCAGCTGGCCAACCTCTTGTGTCCCTCCCTGGACCCAATTATGCACTGGTGGGATCCCTCAGCCTTCCCTGCCCCCTCTTGAAATCTTGGACCCTTCAGGAAATGTCAGAGAGACGGTTTTGGCCTGATTCTGTAGGCCAGGCTGAGGGACCCCACTGGTGCATGAATTCGTGCACCTGGTCTCTAGTACCATATTTTCCAGGATATAAGACAACCCCCGACTTTTGAGAAGATTTCCCTGGGTTAAAAAGTCATCTAATACGCCGGAAAATATGGTATATTTATAATTCTTTACCCTTTTTGGCCTCATGCATTCCTCCTTCTGTGACCCTAACACCAGGGAGAGAAGGAAGTCTTTTAGAGACACAGGTATTCTCTTCAAGGGCCAACACACAACATCTCACTCCCAGCCACTTCTTCTAGACTCCAGCAGACAAAGCGGGGAGCAGACAGGAGTCCTGTGAGGAGAGACTGGGGTTTGGAGCTATGGGGAGAGAGCTGAGGAGACAGCTGCCTGGACTCCTGAGCTCTGTCACTCTCCCACACTCTGGATGCCATCTTTCTTTGGGTGGAGCACTCCCCTTTTTATGACAGGAGCCTGGGGGAAACAGACCTACCCTCTGAACTCCCTGTCACTTCTGGGCCAGGGTGTAGAGGTCTGGGCAGACTCAGGGAGTGTCAGTGACCAGCTGGCGTGGCTTTAGGGCGAGGGGCCATTTCCTATACTTTTTTGTGAACCTCACTGGCATCACCCCTTCTTGGGAGACCCACTAGCACCACCCTCCCGGTCCCAAGGGGCCCACACTCTGGACTCCTGGTGAGCAGAATCTGGAACAGACTGAGCTGTGTATCTCTGAGGTGAGGGCCACTTCCCCCAAGCCTGGTCAGCACCTCCCCTTCACGGCTTTTAGTTTTGAGAATTAATTTTGCCATGTGTCATTATGTTTTACATTTAGCTGTTAGTCTTGTTATTTTTGTTTTACCTTGTTTTGTATAACTGGTAAGTTTTTATGACTGCAGTTCTTATAGCTTACAAAACTCACTAATGGCCTTCTGATTTGTAAAGTCATTATCCTTAATAAATTAGGATGGTTAAAAACAAACAAGTTTTATTTATAAAGATACATAATGAGAAGTGCATTCCAGGTGAAAAGTTCCACTTACTTGGATCAAGTATTTTGTAATCAGATGTAGAAATGAATATAAAAATGAAATCCCTGACTCTCATGAAGCTTATGTTTCATTGGACTGATGCAAGTGAAAACACTACTGCACTATAGAATGTTCATAAATGCATTATCTCAGTATCACTATTTACCCTATTCTGATTCAAAAAGCAATAGGAATTTTTTGGCAGTGTGAGAATGGGAAAAGTTGGGAGACATATTGATACCATTGCAAATAGCTAGTTATTAATAACTAGAGGCCTGGTGTATGAAATTCGTGCACTGGGGGGTGGGTAGCCTGGCCTGTGTCCTCTCACAGTGCGGGAGCTCCACAGTCAATCACCCCAAAAAGGTAGTCCCCCCACCCAACCATCCAGGGTTCCTCAGTGGATTGCCCCAATGAGGCAGGCTAGAGCCGCGGGACCCGCCTCCCCTGCCTCCATGCTGAACACACAGCATCAAGCCCCCACCCGTACACGCAGGCAATCCCGCCCAACTGTGTGTAGGCGTAGCCTCGTGGTGATTGCTTGTTATGGTGTGAGGATGCCATGACCACGTAGGCTTTTATTAATAGGATAGAAAAGGAGCAAAGGGAAGGCCAGACATTACAAGCTTGTCATCTGGGCAGCTTCACCAGGAAGCTGCAACTTTACACTCCCCAGGGAAGCACTGGCCCATTCCCTACAAAACACTGGGGGAAGGGGACCAACAGAAGGGAGATAGACACATGCCAGATAAAGTTGGGGTGGCATAGGGAAGGCGCTTGTCTGTCAATCAAACCTAGGACAGAGATCATTAATTCTTTTTGCCCTCCCATGAGTATTCTCTGTCTTTTTAAAAAAATGTTCTGTTAGTAAGTTATAAATCAAAATAGCAGACAAGAATATACAATTGGCAAAGCTTAGATAAATGTCTCTAACATATCTGTGATAAAAATGGAAAAAGCAACATCTTTGTACAATTATGTAGAGAAACCAAAAGGCAGATCCTTCATTCAAATATTTGGAGACGACCTCCAAATATGAAGTTTGGTTAATTGCTAAAAAGACCAATTGTGCACTATAACTTTTCTGAAATACAACTTTACATACTTGTAAAGTCCTGCCTAACCCTAACATTATTTATTTTATTATATTTATTAATTAATTTATTGTAATATTTTTCGTCCAACAATGATTTAAGGAATTCTTACTAAAAATCAAAATCATTTAAACTAGATTTTGATTGCTGAAAGAAAACCTAAAATATTATAAAGTTAGTAGAGCATTTGTACAAAATTTTTACCCGAAAATTCTGTAGTCTGAAAAACGAGTTACATGATTCTAATACATGTCTGTAATCTTCCTGAGGAAAATTCAATAACTTTAAAATTATTGTGAACCTCCCACATTTGGGCTACATACCAGGGTTCTTTTACAATTGTGGATAAGCAACAAAAAAATAGAGCATCTTATTATACAACTGAGGTCAAGACATTGGATTAAATCACAATACACAACTGTAAAGTGGAATAAGTTAGCTCCAATAGATTTTCATGGCATATTTCAGAATCTCAGACTAATTATGGTTGCATAAATTATAAATTATAAATATGTGAATCATATGGCTTTTTAGATCTAAATAAAATTTGTCATTGCCCTTAGCTGAAAACATGTCACTAGATTTCCTAATTATGATTACATTTAAAATGAGAGCAAAAAACCTGCAGAAGCTTTTCATCTAAAACTACAGGGAGGTAAAAGATCAATGGAAGGACTTATATGCGTGCATATAAGCATAACCAATGGACATACGACACTGGGGGCGGGGGCTTGAGGGCATGTGCTAGGGGGTAGGAAAGGCTGGAGGAAGGTCAATGGGGAAAAAAAGGAGACATATCTACTACTATTTGTAATACTTCAAACAATAAAGTAAAATTTAAAAAAATAAAATAAATAAAACTACAGTTTGCTATGTCTTACTGAGGAAAGTACCTTCTATTTAAAACATACTGAACTGGTAGCACAAAGCCATTTTATGTGACTACTTGGGTTCTACACATAGTCATATATTTTTTAAATCCTTGAAAAAGTAATATGTGCCCCCACCTGAAAATGTAAGTTTGCAAGTGATTAGGAATTCTATTTATCTATAATAATTAAAGCACAATATGTTAATTAGATTGGATGTCCTTTCAGACATCCTTCCTTCTGAACAAAGCCACAGCAAGTGGGGGCTGCAGCAGAGGTGGCAGAGGCCTCCAGTTGCGTGGCGGTGGGCAGGGCCAAATTTTGTGCATTGGGCCTCTAGTATCTAATCTAATAAAAGAGTAATATTAAAATTGACTGTTTCTACGGGATGCCTAAGCCACGCCCACCAGCCAATCAGAGCGGCTGTAAGAAAATTAACCCAGCCAAGATGGAGGCCGGCAGTCACAGAGCTAGAGTAAACAGCAGGCTTCCGTTGCACCAGGAGTAAACTGTCTGCCTAGGCTGACTGGGCTTCTCCCGTCTCAGGCAACATAGTTGCAACATTTTTTTCAATTATAGAAGCCATGGAGCTGAAGCAAACAGTAGGCTTCCACTGCACCAGTGATGGAGGAAACTGCCTGCCTAGTCTGGCTGGGCCTCTCTCTGCTCACGGCAACATTCTTTCCATTATAGAAGCCACAAAGCTGAAGCCAACAGGAGGCTTTGTTACCTGCCTAGGCTTCTGCTTAAAGGAATAGTGTATCAATTATAGAAGATAAATAAACCCCAGAAACCTGCTTCCAGCCAGCCTGAAAGCTTGAAAAGGCCCCTCAGCCCATCATCCAGGCTGGCCACACCCCAATGGGGTGAGGGTCCCCACTGGGGGGCTTGGCCAGCCTGCAAACAGCCATCAGGCTGGCCAGGTACCCTAGTAGGGACCGGAACCCTGAAGGGACTGTGGGCAGCCTGCAAACAGTGATCAGCTCCTCACCCAGGCTGCCCAGGCACCCCAGTAGGGACCCAAAACCTGAAGGGGCTGTGGGAAGCCTGAAAACACCCTTCAGCTCCTCACCCAGGCTGCCCAGGCATCCCAGTAGGTACCCAAAATCTAAAGGGGCTGTGGACAGCCTGAAAACAGCCCTCAGCCCATCACCCAGGCTGGCCACACCCCAATGGGGTGAGGGTCCACACTGGGGTGCTTGGCCAGCTTGTAAACAGCCATCATCCCCTCACTAAGGCTGACCAGGCATGTCAGCAGGTGGACATCCCCAGAGGTGTCCCAGACTGCAAGAGGGCACAGGCTGAGCTGAGGGACCTCCTGAGTGCACAAATTTTTATGCACCGGGCCCCTAGTATATATATATAAAAGCCTAAGAGACTGTTTGACCATTCAACCAGGGGGCAGATGTTCAATGCACAGGAATGGAAACATGAAATTGATGAGTCTCAGAAGGAAGTGGCAGGAGTAGGGGAAGAGATTAACCAAAGATCTTATATGCATACTAGAGGCCTGGTGTATGGATTCATGCACCACTGGGGTCCCTCGGGCTGGCCTGTGGGGATTGGGCTGAAATCAGCTCTCTGACATCCCCCAAGGGGTGTCAGATTGTGAGAGGGCACAGGCCAGGCCCAGGGATCCCATCGGTGGATTTGTGCACCGGGCCTCAGTATGTCTACAATAAGTCATAGAGTATAGTGATTAATATAAAAGTAGGAATATTTAACTTCAATTCTTAGATATGCAAGTTTTTACTTTTAAAGCTTTTCATCCCAGGATGTAGCTGGAAAAAGATGAAAATAGTTCATGCATGGTTCCTTTTTAATTTATATAGTTATTGGAAGGTCTACATCTTAGTTAAAATGCAGATTGTAAGAGACACTATGGTCAACAATTCACAGAAGTTTTTGTTTTGAAATAACATGAGCTAACCAAAATATATGTATTGACTTAAAATTTAATGTGGTTTATTGTGAGAATTCTCGTTTCACAAGCCAATGACACTCTATATTGGGAATAGAAGGTGTTATGATTCACGAAGTAACTTATAGCTAAAGGAGTAACTAGGCAAGGTAAATTTGTTGTGAAATCATTTGGAAAATTAGTTAATTCACCATAATTACTAGAGATATTTTTGCCTTGCCTTACTCAGTTAAGCTCTGCCCTGGTCCCTTTTCCTTGTCATTATGTTGGGAATCCCCTGGACAACCAAGCATTTATATCCTAGGAACACAGCTAACTGACCTCAGTATTAAAAACAGAACTTACTCTTACCTCAGCTTTGTGGGAAACTCTTCTTAGAATTACTTTTCCTTATTTTTCTGGCCAAAGATATAAAAATATACATTTCTAAATTTATAGGATACATTTGTTACCTGCAGAAACATATAAATATCATTTGCTTTAAAAATGCTATGCTCATGCCCAGCTGGTATGGCTCAGTGGTTGAGCTTCGACCTATGAACCAGGAGTCAAGATTGGATTCCTGGTCAGGGCATATGCCCGGGTTGCAGGCTTGATCCCTAGTGGGGGCTGTGCAGGAGGCAGCCAATCAATATTCTCTCTCATCACTGATATTTTTATCTCTCTCCCCTTCTCCCATCCTCTCTGAAATCAATCTATCTATCTATCTATCTATCTATCTATCTATCTATCTATCTACCTATCTATCTATCTATCATCTATCTAAAATGCTATGTTCAAATACTGTCAGGAAATATAAAGGGCATCATAACTAATTTATTTGGTGAAATAAATCAACACTTTATTATTTGTTCATTGACAGAAATTTGTCAAATGTCTACTGTTTTGAAAATTTTCTTAACTGATTACTAGCTGGGCTTTTATATAACTCAAGCAAACAATAAAATGCTTTTTGTATATAAGAAACAAGATGGTTTATATGATGCATTTGGTTTATTTATTTCCATCAGCATCATTTGAGGACTTTTCATTGCTGGTTAGAAAGCTCAGGGGGATATGAACTGCAATGTCACTTCCCTTAGTATTCCAAATCAAAATAAGTTAGCCGTGTCTGGGTCTACAGTATAAACATATTGCATTAATTGAAGGTATCTTGATTCCATGAGTTTTGACTAAGATCAAATAAAAAAGGTATTAAGATTTTCTATAGAAAGAAAACATCTAAAACCCATCTACTTGTAATTAAATTATAACTATAGAATATATAATGCTTAAAAGTCTGTTAACTACAATTAAATATACAAGGTTTGTAATTCTGACCCCTGAATTTAACAGCTATTTGACCTTATCTCCAAATTGCTTAATTTCTCTGGCCTTTGTATCCTATCTTTAAAATGCAGGATTGAGTCCTACATGGTTTGGCTCATTGGAAAGAGCATAGGCCTGTGGACTGAAGTGTTCTGGTTTGACTCCAGTCAAGGATACATGCCTGGGTTGTGGGCTCGATCCCCAGTATGGGATGTGCAGGAGGCAGCTGATCAGTGATTCTTTCTCATCATTGATGTTTCTACCTCTTCCTCCCTCTCCCTTCCTCTCTGAAATCAAAAAAAATATATGTTTTTAAAAATGTGGGATTGAAATAATGAAGGTAAAGTAATTAACAAGTGATAAATATTAACTATAATCCTTCAGATATATCACTTCTATTCTCAGCAACTTGCTCCTTTCTGTCTATATTTCCTAACTCATAAGCAGCAGCCTACAATGTCTATTATTTCTCCTCCTTGTACCTTCCTAACTCAGCATGCCCTTCCAGGCCTGGTGAAAATTTGCTTCATTTGAGAAACTTCTATTCTAATTAGTGCTACATTGTTGCATTTTCCTTAAGTTCATTTTCACATACTTGATTGGTCTTTATGTTATGCTATTTTTTAGTTTTATATTCTAATGACTTTTTATATATTTACTCTTTAATAGGACTGCACATTCCTTAAAGTTAAATCCTATTATTTCATTAGCCTTTTCTTTCCTCTATGTTAGATGCAATGCACTTCACACAGAATTCATTTAATAAAGACTTGGACAAATATCTATACTCAAAGCCTGGAATTTACATTAGGAGAATATACAACATATGATTTCACCCATTTATATATGATAATTTACAAATTGCATGTTTCTGTAAGATTTATGGCTGTGATATCCTTCTCCTTAATTCTGTATGTAGTTGAAAAAAGTTTAAACAATTTTTTAAAAGAAAATATTTTTTAAAAGGAATTCTTTTGATACGTAATTTTCAATGAACTTCTTTCTTAAAAAATAAATATAAAATTATATTTTATTTCAATCTATGCTAAAGGTATTACAAACATAATAGTTTCATAAAATCCAGGATGCTATGAAGTGAGAACTATATTAATTGTTCTCAGCACATATCAAACATCCACTTGAAAGTTAAGTCTTTGGGATTAAAAAGTAAATAAGGATTCTTACAATAAGAAACCATGAAAGTTTAATGTAAGCCAATAGGGAAATATAACTGAGATAGGAAGATTTTTTTTAATTAAATTTATTGGGATGTCATTGGTTAATAAAAATGTATACTTCTATGATACATTATCTGTACATTGCAGTGTGTTTATCTATAGCCTCAGAGATATATTCTGATGTTAGAGACATGTAAAAAAAGATCTCATGAACTATAGCAGTATTCAGACCAAGACTGCACTGCTTTAAAACTTATTTGTTCCTTAAAAATACATTAGGACTATTATATTTCAATTTTGACACAGTAATTTGGATCCCACTGGAATTGAAGAGCAGAAAAACTTAATCTGTGCTAGCCCTTACCACTGGCTAATTTTATCTGAATGTCTCTTGAAACCATTTTTGAATCTGTGTAGAAATGACAGATAATTTAAGATAAACTACTAGAAAGTTTTATTGAAACCATTTAAAAGAAATGAATTGGGAAATTTAATTTGACCAAAATCAATGGAACCATCTCTGTGTCACATTCCTCTGCTGTCTGTCTTGGGCACAGGTTTGCTCATTCCTGTCTTCATGGCTTTGTTCCTAATCTTTAAACAATAATTATGCTGTCAGTTTCATCCCCTTCCTAGTTCTTATAAAGCTGAATGCAATAGTTTTACAGCAATTGAACAGGGAATGGCCAGGCATGCTTTGATGAGAATTAGTGCTCTTTAAAAAGTAATATATGTTATACAGGACAGAGTTTCCCTTTGAAAAGGTCTATCACTATGTACTTTTCTGCATACAAATGATTATTTTCTGCTTGGAGGAAGAAAGCGTACTCAGAGCACACTTTACATGCTGTGGAAGAGACAGCTCCTAATAAGGTGATGCTGATGCACTCCATGGCAAGGCCCCTCTGTCCACGTCAGTCCTGACTTCCAACAGTGTCTGAAATGTCACGTCAAACTCAGTGCTCAGGACTGTAACTGTGATCTGTGTTCCATCCTTTCTTACTCCATTACATTCACTTATTCCTCAAATCTTAAATGTGTCTTTGAACTATGCACTGAGATTAAAAAGAATCATGAGAAACTATGTATGACCTCAGAGATCTCACTGTCTTTGGGGAGATAAACACAAATACTATATTACACTTGATTATAAAGTACAGTTTATATGACCATTAAACAAATCACACTGGACTTTCACGTAAAATGCATATTCTCTAAAGAAGTTACCCTTGGAGTAACTACTGGCACCCTGACCAGACCTGCAGTCTCCAGAACTCAAAAGATCTCTAGGAGAGCCCAGCTGGCATGGCTCAGTGGTTGCGCATCAACCTTTGAACCAGGAGGTCATGGTTCCATTCTTGGTAGGAGCACATGCCTGAGTTGTGGGCTCAATCCCCAGTGTTGGGTGTGCAGGAGGTAGCTGTCTATGATTCTCTCTCATCATTGATGTTTATATGTCTCTCTCCCTCTCCCTTCCTCTCTGAAGTCAATAAAAAATAAATATTAAAAGTACATATCTAGGAGTGAGCAAGACAGAGATGTGGCTGATTCACCTCTGATCACTCCTTTTGTTTCTTTTCTTTACACAAGATTCAACCTCCAAGGAGCATTGGAGAACTCTGGTTTGGTCATTTCTCTGGCTGGGACCGCCACAGGGTAGGTGGACAGGTGAATGGGCCAGGCCATTAGCTGGAGCTACAGTAATGTCAAAACCAGAGGGAGCAGCACCTAGATACTTCCCTAGGGGGTAGGGTTCCTTTCTCTGTAGACTTCGGCCCACAGCCAGCAAGGACATGTGTCCTCCCAGTACCCATGTGCAGGAGCTTGGAAGGGGATCTTCCTTAAGGGGTTCTGACATGATCTAAGCCTGTGAGAGACCCACATAGAGGCAACCCACTGGGTTAAACCTGGATTCTTGATGCACAAAAACTGATATAATAAATGTTCATGGCATTTTTGTAAGCTAAAACATATACTGGGATATCTGTGCCAGGAATCAAAGGTGAGAATGTAATCACATGGTTAAAACACTATGTATTTCCACCAGTTTTCTCCAATTTTACCGTGTCAGGCATAGTTGCCATCCTGAAATTCCACTTAATAATTCAGCTAAGAAGGTTTTGCATCTTGGCCCTCTAACATTTGGGTCAGTGAATATAGAAGACTTGGTGCTTAAATAGGAAAATTTTTAAATTATGGTAAGATATAGACACACACACACACACACACACACACACTCACACTGAGTGGCCAGATTATTTATGACAAATGATCATTCCATCAGTACTTCACTGACACTTCCAAAAAGACTGAATATTGAAAATTTCCTAAGCAAATACTCTCAAGGTTTTATTATTGTTATTATTTACATACCATATTTTCTGGGGTATAAGACGACCCCCAACTTTTCCAGTTAAAATATAGAGTTTAGGATATACTCGCCATATAAGACTACCCCTCTTCCAACGCACACCAAATAAAAATTTTGAAAAATCAGATTTGATTTGAAATGAATGGAGTACAGCTGTTTTTGAGCTCTCCCTACCATATGTGGCGACTGCAGATTTTCCAGTCTGGCTTGGAAGTTTCAGCACCCACCCTATAAGACGACACCTGGAGTATAAGATACCCCTGACTTTTGAGAAGATTTTCCTGGGTAAAAAAGTCATCATATATGCCAGAAAATAAGGTAACTAATTCACTGCATTGTACTGATAGGGTGGTCATAATATAAATATACCATTTTAACCATTTTAAGTACACAGTTCAGTGGCATCAAGTACTTTCTCAATATTGTACAACCACCACCATCATCCATCTCCTGAACTGTCTTCGCCTTCCCAAACTGAAATTCCATACCCATTAAACAATAATGCCCTATGCATCCTTTCCCCCAGCCCCATTCATTGATCAACATTCTCCTTTTTCAATATATATGAATTTGAAAACTATAGGTACTTCAGACAATCAGATTCATACAATATCTGCCCTTTCATGTCTGGCTTATTTCACTTACAGAATGTCTTCAAAGTTCATCCATGTTGTAGCATGTCTGTATTTGTGAGTGTGTATGTCTGTCATTGGAGCTATAAGACTGTGTTCTCACAACAGCCATAACACAAAACACAAAATATTTTCCTAACCCTTGATTAAAATTAGACTCAATTGTCCTATTACCTGTGTTAGCTACTTAATTTAGGGAATACTTTTTCTAAAGGAAGTAAAATAAAATAAGGTGTTTTTTCCCCCACAATTTCTCATTTTTAATTTACAATCCACAGATTTCCTAATGTGAAACAACCTGATTCTTCTTTCCCCCTGTTAATGTAGTAATTCATCTTCCAATACAAAACAGATCTGAGTTGGGAGCTGATGGTGGCTAAGCATCCTTCTGAGCATACCATCTGAGCATTCCATCTGGACACATTTCTTTCTTTTGTCATAAATGGAAACAAATTATGAAAGCCTTCGGCCAAATTTTAGTTTTAAAAACTTCATCACTTCTACTCTTCCGCCATTGTAATAGTTATCTTTGCCCATTTATTGCAACAGTATCTTATGGAAACATAACTGCATTTGTTATTAACTTGAATTGCTTCCTGAGTGTCTTCACCAACATTTCTGTCTCCCTTGGGAGCGGTTATGCACAATGTGTGGACATTCAGCTGTCATGACAGAATGATGGCTCCTTCAGACCCTGAAATCTGGCTTCATGAATTTGTCTGGACAGGCTGAAATCATCTGTCTCTTCATGTTCATACAAATGAAGATGAGAGAAAGGAATTTCCTTCCACACTCGGTTCTCCTGAGTATTATCCAGATGGTATGATCAGTATCAGGCCAAAGAGCCTAATATCTTTCAAGTTTGTTTTGTTCTCATTTTAATGATTAACAATAGTCAGTATGAAGCTACTCATAGTCAACCTTCCAATACACTTCTGTTGTTAGCCTTTAAAAATACAAGCTCAGGGAAAATATTCTGATTGCTGCTCAGATGAAGAAGTAAAATACTTATTTCTCTATCACTGGACTAGATTTGTTATGTTTCTTCCTTTGTTCCCCAGTGCAAGTCAATGAATTTTAAGATCTATGAGCTTCTCCCCAACTCCAAAAGCTATTTTCGGTCATTCTGGATCCCAGTAGAAGTTATGAGATTTATCACTTTGTCTTCGGAGGAAGACATACCTGAATTGAAATCTTGACTTCATCCTTTATCAGCGGTGTGACTCATGAAGTTACTTAATCTCTCTCATCTCATTTTCTTCACCTGAAAAATGAGGATACTTTCAGAGTCTTTCCAGTAAAGTTGTCAGGAGGATCTCATGTATCTTACATTAGCAGTGAATATTCATATATTGAATGCTCAACAAATCTTAGCTGTCAACAGCATCATGAGCATCATTACCATCGGTATTATTGACACTTATCCTTAAATTCTGTCTATACCACTTAATATCTCTGCAAAATTTAGTTACATATGCATCCGTGTATTACATCTTTAAATAATTTGTAATTCCTTGATAGCAATAACTGAATTCTTATATTTGTTACATGACTGGTATTAGTATCAGAAAATTAGTTGTTATTGTTGCTGTGACAAATTACCACCAATGTAGTGGCTTAAAACAACACCTTTTTTTTGTTTCTCCCATAGAATGTGAGGTCACAAATTCAAAGTGGGTTTCACTGGGCTGAAACTTAGGTGACAGCATGGCCATACCGCCTCCAGGGCTCACATTGCCTTATCTTTTCTGTAGTCATCTCTCCCTCTAGCCTTCTCTTATAACAACACTTGTGATTACATTCAGGGAGCCCACAGACAGTCTAGAATAATCTTAGCTCTAAATACTTACTCCATTTATTCATTCAAAGCCTTTTTTAATATAATAAATTACCATTCAGTTTCCAGAAATTATGATACAGAAGTCTTTGGGGATTGATGTGTATCCTACAAATATCTACCCTCTGGCCCACAAACATTCAAGGCCCACCACATAAATGCATTCATTCTATTCCAATAACCCCCAAAGTCTCAACTATTTACAAAGTCAATATGAAGTCCTAAATCTCACCTAAATACCATGACTTCAAAAGTCCCCAAATCACTACTGAAATCTAAATCATGTATGAGACTCTGTGTATAATTCACCCTGAGGCAAAATTTATTTCCGTTTGTGAACACGTAAAGATAGAAAACAATTTGTGTTATAAGCTTTCAAATTATAATGATGGGACAGGCATAGGATAACAATATAATATTCCCACTCCAAAGGGGATAAAATGGAAGACAATATTCACTGATTCTCCAACATTTTGAAATCTAAATGGCAAAGTCCATTAGGATCCAAAGCCTGGGAGCAATCCTCTGTGGTTTGCAGCTCCACCATTGGACCCGTGGCTCCATATTCTGTGCCCAAGGCTCTAACTTCTGGGCTGAAATTTCTTCCCTCTGCATGCGCACAGTCACACTCCCATTGTCTTAAAGGGTAGCATATATTTACTGCTAAGTAGATTCATCATCATTTTTCCTGCTGGTAACATTTTAGTCATTAATCCTCATCTGAGGATATTTTTTCCATTGAGGGAGCTGGATCGGGAGCAGGAGAGACTGATGTCAGTCTCTATCTATGAGACTGTTTCTATCTTGTTAGTTTGTTTTGTTCATTAGATTCCACATCTGAGTGAAATGACGTGGTACTTGTCTTTCTCCGACTGGCTTATTTCACTCAGCATAATGTTCTCCAGGCAAAATAGTGTCCCATGGTCAACATGTACCAGTGTTAATGGAAGAGTTAAACCTGCAGGAATCATTATATTTACCAAAATGGAAAGCATGTACTTCTGTATATTTTTTTTCAACTCTTACCTTGTGCCTTACATTATAAGCCAGAAAGGAAAATTGTTTAAACATGTCCGATTTAAAATATATTTTAGACTAATCAACTCCACGGAAAGCAGTTTGCTTATATTTTCTATTTATCAGTTCCTTTCCAGTGTCTGTTCATATTAGCCATGACTACTCTGGGAAATAGTTGGGAAATTTAAATACATGGTTTATTGTTTTCTTACTCAGGATCTCCTTTTTATAATTTCCATGCTGCCATCCCTTCCCCTCTTTCTTTATTTTTCCAATCTTATTTTGCTTGTCTCGACTTATGTTTACATGTAAATATTATAAGCAATTATATGTTAAAATTACAAGTCTACTATTTGCATTATAGACTTCAGAGGAATTCTATCTATTCAAAATGCCATTTGAAGGGAATGCAAATGGTTTACTTTTGTGATTTTGCCTTTGCAATGATTTAAAAAAATAGCTTTCATTTTATGTTGCCCTTTACTCAACTAAGCCTAGTTAATAAAGAATTTAAGCAAACTCCAAACATGCTCAAGTTTTATTCCATAACTGTCAAAATTACCTACAAATGTCATGTCATCACATTTTGACATATCATTATTTTAATAGATATAGCACATTTTATATGGAAATGCCAAAGGAAAACTTTTTTTTTCATTTACTCTTGCAAGTGAATGATAAACACAAAGAAAATGCCTATTAATGTACTTTTCTACATTTGGTGCTGAAGTTTTAAAAGTTAAATGTATACAAAAAGGTCAACCAAGATAAGAAAGCACTAAACAATTCTAAAAAAAACAACTCCTTTGAATAATTTTAAAAAGTATATTTTATCAACTGTGAGGTACCTTGTTTATACCATGAACACAATAGTATAATTATAATGCTAATTGCTAGAAGATGACATAAAATGAAAGCATTAAGATACTTTTCAAAATTGAGGCAGTTTTAGATAGAATAAATAAATTATCTCTATATTCTAATAACAACCCATTCTGAAGAAATGAAATCTAAATTTTACAATTGAGGAACCTGAGTTTTAAAAAGATTGCAATTTACCCAAAGATCCAGACCTAGCCATTAATTTTTAGAGGATCTGATCCCCAATCTACTACTGAAGCTCTTACATACCTTTTTATTTACTTTTTATTTTGTACTATCTAGCTAACATTTTCAATCATATATAAAGTAAACAGAATACACCTGGGTGGCCCTCACCCAGTTTTGGCTGCCTTCATTACTCTATCTCTCTTTTCCCTACATTTTTAGCCACTTACCATCTTCTCCACTTGCTTATGTTTAAAATGTTCTATGTTGAGAAGATAAAAACATGCCTATTCATAAGTCAGTGTGAATAGTAATTTTGGATATCATTTAGGTTATACCTGGGAAAGTATACTAAGGCATTTGATACCCTGTGGACCCCAGAAAAGTCCAGCAATATTGGTGAGTGAGGCTTATCACAGGGTGGCACAGCACCAGGATAGCAAGGCATATCTTTCTTGGTAGAAATCAATTGTTTCATATAGTTTATTTTGAAGAGATCATATTCTCAGTAGAGGTCAATCTGAGAATACAAGTTACATTTATTTATACAATGCAATTATTTACCCCTAATCTGCACATCTAAATTATCACTGTAGGGCAAGCATGCCAAAGTCAAAGGCTAAGATGGGCCAAACAAGCAAGGTTTAAGTTTATGTGGGCCACAAAAAGAAAAGCTTCAATTTTCATAGAAATGTAAGTTTATTTCGATAGAGACATGCTGAATACAAATGGCTGAAATAAATGAGTAATTGTTAACAAAAATAATAGACCATTTTAATAAAAATTGATATTTTTTCTTTAACATTAACTTACCAAACACTGAATACCTGCACAAATTAATAAATGTAACTCAAATAAACCTATTTTTTTGTTCTCTGAAAGCAAAATGTTTCCCGTTGCATACATTAAATAAGTCAGCACAAGACTAGTGATGTGGCACTCTACTAAAATATCACTGCTAGTATTAATGGAGAGAAATAGTGCACCTGTGTGTAAGGTGTGTAAGGGAAATTAATGCAACACGATTGTAGTAATTAGTCATTAGTGAATGTTGTAGTTTGTTATTAATAATTATGTATAAAAGAATATTATAAAAATTGTTACAAAATTTTTATTAAAATGTTTCTTGTATACTGTTATATTTGCTGGGTTGCAAAAATATTCACGGTGGGCCAAATTGGGCCAGCGGGCCAGGAGTTTGAGATACTTGCTATAGGGCTTCTGATGAAAACAAAGAGCATTGTAAGTGATTGGAAAGGCTAATTTTCTTAACTCAAAGCCAAGCTGATGAAAAACAACCTCATTTCAAGTGTTTTGTTGTCTGCCCAGAATTTCCAATGTTCATTTTTAATGCACCTGCATTTTCATATCTTGCATTCATAATTGACTACTTTCATCAAAATCAGCTGACTCTGAAACAACTTAGAACTCAATATGCCTGAATGCTTCCGCAAGGACTAAGTATAAATTTAAACACAAAAATAGTGCCTGCCCTAATAAGTTTGACCTAACTCCTCTACAGTTTAAAGATACAATTCTTGGGCTATTTTTTATTAAAGATTATATTCTTAGAATTTTAAGAATAACACATTTATCTTTCTTGACACATTATCCTATATCCATTCTTACACAGACAGTAAACACATAATTTTGGACTAATTGTATTAAATGAGACATATACTCAGTGGCCAGATTTTTTTTAAAAAATATCTTTATTGTTCATATTGTTACAGTTGTTCCTCTTTTTTCCCCCATAGCTCCCCTCCTCCTAGTTCCCACCCCATCCTCTGTCCCCCTCCCCCCATCCTCATCCATAGGTGTACAATCATTGTCCATTCTCTTCCCGCACCCCCAATACCCTTTACCCCCGAAAATTGTCAGTCCACTCCCTTTCTATGCCTCTGATTCTATTCTATTCACCAGTTTATTCTGTTCATCAGATTTCTTATTCACTTGATTTTTAGATTCACTTGTTGATAGATATGTATTTGTTGTTCATAATTTTTGTCTTTATTTTTTCTTCTTCCTCTTCTCAAAGGATACCTTTCAGCATTTCATATAATACCGGTTGGGTGGTGGTGAACTCCTTTAGCTTTTTCTTGTCTGTGAAGCTCTTTATCTGACCTTCAATTCTGAATGATAGCTTTGCTGGGTAAAGTAATTTTGGCTGTAGGTTCTTGCTGTTCATCACTTTGAATATTTCTTGCCACTCCCTTCTGGCCTGCAAAGTTTCTGTTGAGAAATCAGCTGACAGTCATATGGGTC